>JAJMJA010000020.1:0-250464 GCA_030568835.1 Kodamaea hsintzibuensis (nom. inval.)
GTGTTAGTGGTGGTAAATGTAGTAGTGTACTCGGTTAATGAAGGAGCTGATGATGAAGAGGCTGAAGAGCTGGATGGGTTAGGGAACAACGAAGTGGTCGTGTACACAGATCCAGCAGAGTCAGTAGTAACATCAACAATTCCAGAGTCGGTAGATACAGATCCATCAGTGTTGGTTGTTGTGAAAGTGGTGGTGTACTCAGTCAACGAAGGAACAGAAGAACTTGAAGCTGAAGAGCTGGATGGGTTAGGTAACAACGAAGTGGTTGTGTAAACAGATCCAGCAGAGTCAGTAGTAACATCAACAA
Organism: Kodamaea hsintzibuensis (nom. inval.); assembly: GCA_030568835.1. Classification (NCBI taxonomy): domain Eukaryota; kingdom Fungi; phylum Ascomycota; class Pichiomycetes; order Serinales; family Debaryomycetaceae; genus Kodamaea; species Kodamaea hsintzibuensis (nom. inval.). The sequence continues at coordinate 308 of JAJMJA010000020.1, forward strand.
CTCCAGAGTCAGTAGAGACAGATCCATCAGTATTTGTTGTGGTAAAAGTAGTAGTGTACTCGGTTAAAGTTGCAGACGAAGATGCAGGAACAGATGAAGATCCACTTGATGAACTAGAAACTATTGAACTGCTTGAAGAAGTGGAAGATGGAGTAGCAGAAGATGATGTTGATATAGTGTTAGTAGGGTAATTAGGTGGCAAGCCACACTTCTGACAAACACTAGGTACAGAATTCGGAATTGGTCCTGAATAGGTAACCCCACCATTTGTAACAAGTCCCATACTCTGGTAGTTTGCAGTCACAAGCTTAAATAATGCTGGGTCGTAACCGAGACCAATGCTGACATTGATGGTGAATGATCCACTGAAAAGAGATAAGATACCAGTAGCTGTGTTGTAACTGAAGTAAGGTGAGGTGAGGACAACACTTGATCCAATTAAGTTACCATTACCATAACCAGCAACTTGATATACCTGGGCTAAACCGCCAATTGCAAACTCTATTGTCGAGCTAGGTGTAGCCAAGTAAAATGTTTGACTAGCCGAGACAGCATATTGTGGGTTTTGAATATACACATCAGATAAGCCGTCAATTGTGATACAACCCGATCCCAGAATAGCAGTTTGCTGGAGGTAAGCATGGTTATAAAGACAGATGTTACCATTATTGGTGATTGACTTACCGCCTGTTCCAAGTAAGATGTACCCTGGGTACCTTTGGCTGATGTAGAAAGTCATAGTACCTTCATTGTCAAAAGTCTGGGGCTGGATATTCATTGTAGACCCGCCAGCGGCGGGACTTCCTCCAGTATAAACATAGTACATCTGACCAGTGTTTGTAAGGGCATTTCCATTCCAATCATAAGTAGGAGCACTAAGTCCCTGAATCTGTTTAATTGCTATGAGACCACTGTTTACAATGTTGCTGGTAACACCTGGAACATCAACTGTCATACCAGATTGAGTAAGAGTAGTAACAAAAAGCGCAGCATTGCTTTGAACAGTGAGTGTGCCTTGGAATACTACCCCTGTATCGTTAAGGATAGACCAAAATGCACCTGAATTGATAGTTGTTGGACCATTAGGAACAGTGTAAGGACCTATAGTGACAGTGTTAGAACTAATCACAATAGCCAGAGCCAAACCAGCCAAATAGGCAACTAGGTGAGCTTTTAACCAGAACATTGCTTAGGGTTAGTGCAATGATGTTAGAATTATGCTACTTATATAGTTATCTAAGATTCAAAGAGAAAAGAAATCATTACTAGTCTAGTTTTCAAACATAAACCTTGCATTTAGTATGGAAGCAATGGATGCAAAAAATAAAAATATTTCCAAAAAAATAAAAGTGAGCTGCAAAACTTGATGCCCATTTGACATATCTGCCTATGCACGCCACACGTATATTTGAGTAAACCTGAAATCTTAATAAGTTTTCGGTTGATTGGTTTTTGTATTGAGACTCGTTGCGCAATAGTTAGTTTCATACCAAACAGAAGATTTTCATGAACAATCCCCCTCCTTCAGTGAATTTCACTAAAGTAGATACATCTCTCATATTGTCCTGATTATTTTCACAGCTTGACCATTCTTTTTCCAATAAGCCTTCCATTACATGCATGTGAGTAACTTCGAATTTAGAGAGATCTAAATAGAAGGTTAAGAGCTCGTTTAGGTATGAGCTACCGCCCGCTTCTGGTACACATTAGCGTGCGGGCACTTCTGCGTTTTCGTGATCTACGAATAATTATCAGCTACATCAATGGTTAACACATTCTATTGTTCCTACACTCTGATTAGAAGAAGCGAGATGAGCTCACCTTCAGATCTAGAAATAGCTTGAGTTACCGGAATATCCAGAGCAGTACAAGCTGAATATAAAAATCAAACCGATCCTTATCACTCCATAGTCTTTATGGTTCAAACTAACCTCTTGGAACCTACACCTGACTGACTATTTATCGAAAACATAGCACATAGTTTCGTTAAAACCTAAGAGGGTTTAGTATTTGTAAGTTTAGTCAGTATTCTTCTCTATTTCGGCTTTCTTTGGTCGACTTGCAAGATGACTTTTGATTCAGGGCTGTTCAACCCTCGCGTCAGCCTTTAAAGGGACTACTAACTTTTGCTTTTTTAAAACTTTAAAGTGAAGACGCAAGAACGTCACTTTAAAATCATTTCCAAAAACCCACATTGAAGAATACTTCTATAGCATCCTACTCAAAACAGATTTAGGCAGCTCGATTGGTGAGAAGATTTCACAAACACGCACTTCAGCTGAAAAGATCATGAATTATTTCTGTTTTTTCCATATAACCTTTCGACATCATACATATAAATTTATCCCACATTCACTTGAGTGGCTCATTAAGGAGTTCCAAAAGTAATAACCGTTCTCGAACAGTCAAGGAGAATTGATGGAGATTTAATAGAAACAATAATGCTAAATGTTTGATAATGACTACCTGAGTTTGCAAACTTAAAAGCTGCAACTATAAGACTTCAAATAAAGAAAAAATCAGTTTACGTCATAAGTGTACAAACGACGATAGCACTAACAACAAGCAAAACGATTGAGGCAACTCTAAACTGGCAATTGCTTTGTTCCTAGCTTTTAACTCGCATTAATTGTTGGGCACTTCATCATGGATGGGTTGTGTTTAGCAGAATACTTTAAAAAAGAGCAAGTGTTCGACTCCCCTTTTTACCATGTTTGTATGAAGCACAAGCCATTTCGTCCAAGATAGTAGACTTACTGATTTAAGTTTAATCTTCAAAATTTCCTATGTTTGCTGCCACATGGTGTTGACTTTGTCCAGTTCGACTTTCCGGTACTTTTGTATTTCAATTACACACTGGCTACACAATATGTGAGGAGACTCCCGCTGATTAAATAATTCATCAGTCGGAGCAAGTGAACTCAAGCTAATGCTGTTAACCCAGAGAGAATATCAACTTACGCTGGACAATTGGATTACTGAAATTCGGCTTGTTATTCATGATTGGGATGTTTCCGTTTGTAAACGAACTGTTCAATTTACTTATGGGGAGTAATGCAGGCATATTACCCGTTAATAGTGAGACTATAGCAGAAAGCAGCCCATGAAATTGTGACGAGGTTTAAGTATTAGTACTGTAGGTTTAGAAAATATTATGAATAATCCGTGGCTTAAGTTAATAGGACCATTTCAAGGTGTAATTAGAATATGAGAAAGTCTTCCCACTTACTCAGGGCCAACTCTAAAATAACATGAGATAGGGTAATGAAACGGGGCTTATTTTAAGGCGGTTCGGAAACTAGCAAATTTGGCTGCAAAAATTGTTTTGTGACGTCAATTTTGCGTTTTGCGATGGCATATAGATATTACTACACAGGTCCTTCGAAAATAGAAATTATTAATTTTAGTACACTAATGAAATTATTTTCTGCATGCTCACCTCACTGTAATCACCGATTCAACTGTCATTGCCACATATTCCAATATCATTCAAATCCCTTACATCATGATACGAGCATGCCGGTTTTCGAGTTCTAAACCTTATTTATGACTGAAGTTCATGGAATTTACAGTTTTAACTTTAATTGTCATGTACTTCAACCTAATACTAATCAGAAATCAGAATAGGTTATTCTAGAGATATAGAGGTGTTAAAGTGACTCGAGAGAGTATGTGAGTACCATATTTATAACTCTATCTTTTACTTAAGCTGTAGATTGGGAATAAGAGTGTGAATCGTATTTTTATTTTCACTATTAAACATTTAGATGTTGAACGTTGTAGCGATTACAAGTTATGGGGAAATTACTTCCAAAGCCATTGTCATGCAGAATTTGAATTTGAAATCCATTTTCAATCTGCACATGTACATAATAAACGTTCCTTGGCTACATCATTACGGCATTTTTATGTAAGATCGGAAATAGAGTTACATGTGGTAGTAGAAAAAGGGAGAGCAAGAATATTATTACGAAATAACTATTAATCTTGCCAGGGACATCATCTTAGTGATGTATTAAGTTATCGCGTATCTACATTTTTAAGCCTCACCAAATCGTCCCACTTTAAAATTCTGCAATTGGGTATAGTGAACATGCGTTCTAAGCATACTAATCTGCTAACAACAATTGGATGGAATTCCGGTTATACAGAGCTGGCAATTGAGTGTGAATGTGAGAGACTTGATTTCAATTATACTATACACCTAGCGATTTAAGAACTCATTTACAACTAATGCACTCACGCACTTTTGACACATTTATAGCCACTAGGATCTTTACTTGTGCTACTCAGAAGCAATAGCAAAAGTGCAATTCTTTTTCAGCAATTTTGTGATCCCTTATTTGATTACCTTCTTGCTCTAAAAATAAATGCAGATCCTCAAGACTTCCATCCTCCTCCTTATTTCATTAGTTAGTATTTTAAAGAGGGGGCTTATTTGGCTTTGACGTAAGGTTATCGCTAAAAATATTTCGGTAAAAAGACGCCTTGCAGAATCCAATGCTCACTGTTGATGGGGTACCGTTTAAACTTATCTTGCTGATTGAGGCGATACATATACTAATTCGCACTAGTGCATACTGATACGATCAATCAAAAGACACGGGTTGATTTGTGCATGAAATGAGCTAATACATAGGATACGAAAAGTGATTCAGCATAGTTTCTTACCCCCTCTTCGATAGTTAGTGATGCTCCATTCTTCTGGGCCACTTCAAAGTCTGATGATGTGGCTCCTGATTTCGTAAGAAAATATTGAAATTTCACGCCTCATACTTCTGATTAATAAGTATATTCTCAAAGGAACTCCCCCCTCTTCTTTTATATTTGCTTTGGTTGAATTTTCCAAACTTTTCACTCTTCAAGTATAGTAAGTATTATTTTTTAGTTCAACTGAAGGCAGCGCTGGTTCTTCATCAGTCTCAGAAAAAATTAAGATCACTTTGTATAAGGCTACTAATACCGAAATCCTTTACTCGAATACTTAACAGTTGTTTCAAGATTTCCAAAATGGTTTATTCATTAAATGGGGTGGTATCTGCTTCCTGGAGAGCAACAATTCAAATATATAAGTATACATTCCAAGACTTCCTATATGACTGTTTAGTTTTGCAACGCGGTTACTGTCAACACCTCAATTGAACATTCTCATAATGAACGGACAAATACAACCCCATTGATTTGGCATAGCTCGCTCTTTTAAAATTTTTAATTCCCTTCTTCTCCAAGTTCGTACACAATTCATATACATACAAATGCAGATTTTTTACTGCATCTCTTGGTTCGTTAAGGATCCCCTTTCATTTATATCACTGTTTTTGAGCTTTACCTGGTACAAGAGCTTAGCAGGAAACTTGTTTAATGTTTCGATTCATCGAGACCAATAGCTCTGAAGGTAGTCTTGTAGCTAGTCTTCTCCGTCATTTCAACAAACACTTACAAACTCACAATGGGGTTGCATTCTAGAAATCTTCAATTTGAAATGTGTGCCACTATGGTTCTCATAGTTTGCCAATCAGTATATCTATGCAAGTTCAAGGTACTAAAGGTGCTCAATAATCGATCATGGTTTGAGCTGTTCAAAATGTTTTATTCAGTGGTATGTTATTGATTGTCACTGTTAGATAGTGAAACCCAAATGGAAAGTTGGTTTTCTATTGTATGTCTTGGCTGTACTATTCCATTGAGCTTCTATCAACAATTTGCATTGACTTGAGATCGGTGTTGATCGATCAACCAGTTTCGGCATCCGAAACCTTCTTGATCAAGTCTCCATCACAGAGAACTCCTTTGATTACGTTGAGCTCTTTTATGCTTTACACCATAAGAACTTCTTATGTGCTGCTTGATCAATCACGTACGAGCACATTGTTGTCTGGCTCTATCAACCACGGAGTTGAAAACCTATTTTAAACCATGCTCACTTTTTGCCAGGAGGAAATTCCAAGATCAATATGTAATGGAGTTAAAAAAAAAACAATGATAACAAGAACATAATCTCTATTACATGTTACTTCATAGTATTAACAAGCTTTTCACGCACAAGAAACCCAAAACACTGTCATCAGTACTACTATACCAGGTTGTGAATACTGATAAATGCTACCATTCGACAATCGTGGAAATTTTCTAACAAATCCTTGGCATGCATGCAGACAACTGCACTAACCAAATAATATTGACAGGGTCTTCTTGCATGATCTAATTAGATCATCCAGTGGTGTTTCATGCCTCCAAATAGCTGTAGTTACTAAAAAGATGGCACCAATATAGTTTCTACCACCTACTTATTAATAATGTTATTGGCATTAGACCACCTAGTGTCAAAGTTGAATTTATACTCGGACATAAGTAGTGAGCTAGAAAAAACACTACAAAAGTAGAATCAAAATAGCTACTGTAGATGTAACAAACGCAGTCAATATCTGTTCAAAACTAGATACTGTTTGCGATTCAATACTCTTAGAGGTAGATTGAGCAAATGATGATTTCGATTTAGTTGGGCTTGATCCTGTTGGACTCGCTATTGATGACGCTACTGATTGACTCGCTACTGATGGATTGGAACCAGTTGGATTCAAATTATCGACTGGGATAGTAGAAGTGTTAGCTATTTCGTTTACCCTGGAACTAAACACCAGTGGTTCAGAATGAACCGCTGGACTGGGTACCTGTAACTACAATGGTTATAGGGGCGGACTTAGCAGAGGCGTCGCATTCAGGTAGTGTAACCCGGTTTTTGGCAATGTTTCAGTTTCTGCTATGTGACGATTGTCAAGTTCCAACGGCCAGAAGATACCTAAGGAATAATAGAAGGATTTTCCACGAATATTGTGTCAGTTGCACTAGGCGGTCCAGTTTTTGTTGTGGTTATAGTGACTGTACCTGTCCACTTCGAAGTTATTGTTTGGGTGGGATTCGAGTAGTTCCCCTTCATAGTATTTGCGATCAGCGCTATACTTGAAGTATTTGAGCTAACAACCACAGGGTACCCAGAAGGAACTTCAACGTATTACCCTATTTCGTCCACAATAGTGAATATTGAGGTAGTATCTGTCCAGGTAGAAGTTACGAGTGTTATTGAAGTGGGTACCTCTACGATAATGGTATCAATTCCGTCTGAACTAACTGCACTTGTTGTTGAGGTTCCCTGGCCAGTCCATTTGTTAGTAACTGTGGTTGCTAATCGAGGAACTGAAATACTTATAGAGGCTGTTTCTGTTGGCTCTGCGGTCGCAATTGTGGCTGTAGAACCTACTCCGCTCCATGTTAGGGTTGTGAATACAGTCGGGATAGGTACATCATTACAATAATTTGAGATCCGGTACCACAGTTAGGTGTGCTCTCGGTACTAAAGTTATGGTAGCCAGACCAATTGGAAATATGCTTGTGACTGTTTCTGACCCAGTCCACGTACATGTAAATATGGTTGCTCAATTTTAACCGTTTGAGTACCGCTTGGGCCAGCTGAAAATGTTGTTGAAGACTCTTCGGTACCAGTCCATGTGAGAGAAGTAGCAGGAGAAGGATATACATAATCACTTTCTCCTGGTACAGCAGATATTGTAGTATTCGAGGTTTCGGCACCAGATCATCTTTCGGTTGGTGATATTGTTGGGACTGGTACATCGAATTCAACGATTTTGGTGGGTCCAGAGATTGCGTTGGTCTGTGTAACACTTCCTATATATTTTGCATGCTGCCAACAAAGAGAGTTGCAGTCCCTCCTGTGCCACCAGAGGTCTCACTTGATAATCCGTTAAAGAAATGTCAAAGCTGTGCAGATCAACGATGTTGACGGGTGTTCCCGAGAAGACACGGAGTTTCTGCTGTCCAGGACGACAATTCCACCGATTTTTGTAGTTGATTCCCACCTGCTTCAATACATCGATGAATTCCAGGATTACGTTTCTGTATATCCCTGGAACGAACCCCGTCACCTGAATCGAGCTATCACTGCAACTAATATCTAGTCTACAAAGTTTACCGATTGGGGCCATTTCCAGATGTTGATGTCGTTGGTGATGTTGATTTGGATGTTAGAACAGTCTTACCAAACAGATTCGAAAGACAACCCAAATACACCGCTGGAAATACCGTTCCTGTAATCCCCAACACCTCCAATTACATTGCTCATTACTTTGTCAACGGTATTTTTGGCTCTGATGACCATCACATCCAGCGACTGGTAAAAGTGGAGCGGTGTATCTGAGAATGTTAACTGTGCTTGGAGTTTGTTGGCTCCGTCTTCGAACATGACTGTGTTGTCACCAGAAGAATAAACCGAAGCGCACGATAAGTCAGTGTCTGATAGGTACCCTCCTTTGTTGTAAACAACAGATATTTTGAAAGTTCCTTATAATACTGTCTCGCAGTTGAGCAATTCTATTTCAGTGCACACAACACTGGAGTCGGTAGATGTCAAATAACCTAAATTTATCTCACAAATAGCATAAACATTTGAGTCCACCTTGATAGTCGCTGGCAGTCCGCGCGGACTCCCTCTCCTATAAGTACAAGGCAGATTAATATGGAAGATATCACCAGCATTGATGTTTCCATTGATAGCAAAGCCAAAAACAATGTCCCAGTACTCTTCGCTGGGTACACTATTTGCTGACCGATTAACACTTTCGACTCCTAGAATATCCCACTTACCTCTGTTGCTGCTGCGGTGCAAGCAGATATAGCTGCAATATCCAAACTGCGAAAAAGCATCATTTTCGTGTGTTTGGGGCAGAAATGTGAACTCGCTTCTTTATATGAGGCAATGGTTGGAGCTTATCATGCATGTCTGTAATACACTCATAATAGGTAATAGGCGCATGAAAAATCCAACTCGCTTCTTATCGCTACCGTACCATAGAGTATCAATCTACAATGGATTTTAATGCTGATTACCTAGAGTATAATGAGTTCATAGTGCACATCTGATGATTAGGCAAGAGAGCTGTTCTCATTTCAAAAATGTGGTAGTTTCGAGATCTCATTACGCGCCATGCATAGAAATTTAGTGAATGTTTAGTCGAAATGATAGGCAATTCAGGAGGGAGGGAGTTTGGCTATTTCAACTGAGGAGGATAAAGGTTACAAGGTTGAGTTTTCAATAACAAGCGGTTGACCGACGCCAAGGAGTAAGATAGCATATAACAGATCGTTAAATAGACGTTGTTTGAATGATCTCATTGGTCGCAACTTTACAGAATATTTCTTCAATTTACGAGACGCTAGTTTCACAAAGAAGTTAAAAAAGTAAGCTGATTTTTGTGATGTCCAATTAAAGGCGTGCTCAGGTGCTCAACTAATCGGATGATAGATGAATGGACCTGCTTGAGGTGGTTTCTTATCTATGTCAAGTATAATACATAGTTCTTGGCTATGTTCAAAAGATTCTTTCAGTAATTACGACGCCGTTAAAATTTCTTGTTTATGCACATCTCGTAATTGAGGTGCCCGTAGAATAGTTTTTTGGTAATTATGGTTCGGGGGTTCAACATTTTAGTGGTACATTAGTGGAGGGGGCTCAGCTTGCTCATACGAGTTCTACTTCCAAAAAGAGAATTTGGTTAATAATTACAATGATTGTAAAAGGTAAAGGAGGAGTATGGTTTGTTTCCTGCCAAACTGATTTGTGAACACATCTATTTTGACGCATCAATATCCTAACCGATTATTTCCTCGAAGGATCTCTCTTGAACCGTAATAATTTTAGAAGGCTATATTAAGGTTGGACTAGCTTGAATCAACCCCTTAACAGTATTTAATAAGTGATAAAAGTCTGACCATTGAGCTTACAATCCCCTTCGCTTAATCAAAGCCTAGAACACCTCATCACAAAAGGCGGGGAATCAACTGAAAAAGAAAGATTTTTCAAATCGTGAGCTTCCGGCGTTTTTGCGACTCCACAGGTCTTAACTGAAGTTCTGACCTTCTATGCCTATTTCATCCTCATTGTGCCGAAGGTACAACACTCTATTTCTCTCGATTCATCTCAGTTCTTTTGTTCTTGTTCTGATAAAATTTGTATCTTCCAATGAAATGGTGATATTCGAGGCTTTAGAATGCATTGAGTTAAAGACGCTAGCCAAATAGATGCCAAGCTTGTTGTAATTTATGGTGACAGCTAATGATAACTGTATCACCAGAACCCTGCAAAATGCCAAGTAATAATTAATGAAAGGTAGTCAGATAGGTGCGATTCGTTTTAAGAACTATACGGTATATCCTTGCTGTAAAGAAATCATTACACTTGGTTCAGGGTCACATAAAGTTGACAACAGTTCAACAACAACCAATTTCAAGGCAAAAGACATGCTCACGCACTTCGGATGATACTTTAATTAGTGGTGTTCAATGGACATTTATTATTTAAAGCGAAAGTTTAACTTTTTCGTCTAGATGCACCTTATTTTAGAGTTACCTCTCAAACGATTTTACCTCTAAATCACTAAGTTTCTCTCAGAGTAGATATGATTAAGAAATTTAGTAGGGGCATCTCCGATCCCGTAGCTGGTGGAAAATTATTGGTCAATCATGAACAGATTAAGTTGAGGACTTATCATTTTATTCAAATAAAAGATATTTAATTCATATTTGGCTTTAACAAAGCGAGGTGGAGTTATGATTCTCAGTATTTAGGTAAAACGATATAATCATAAAAGGTAATTAGAGGAATGGTATATTAAAGTTTGGTGTCAATTCCTTATAACATCATGGACAAGACAACCATAATTCCGAGAGTGAATTTAGAAACTGATGAGTGTATAGCAGCTTCTTCGTAACGCGAGAGAGAGAGAGTTGCAATAGCAGTAGACGTAGAACTTTGACTAATTGACTTTGGTGTAGGACTTGGCGTACCTGATGCAGCAGGGTTGGTTGGTGCAACTGGTACTTCTGAGTTGCTTAGACTAGAAGGACCAGAAGGACCAGGATTTTGGTTGGAGTGAGATGGACCTGATGGTTGAGATGTGGTAGGTGCAGCAGCAGGGCCTGGCAATGAGTTTGTTGCAGAACTTGAGTGAACATTAACTGACTCAGCTGGTGGCTTCTCTGTACTAGCTGTACTCACTTTAACCTCTGTTGTTGGGTTTACTGGAGGCGCTGTAACAACTGTAGAAGGCTTTGCTGGAGAAGTGGTGGGTTTTGATGGCGCAGAAGTGCTTGCTGTATCAGCAACAGGGGTATTAGCAGGAGGAGCGGAGCTTGATATATCAACAAGCTTTGATGTTGGAACCGTGCTTTTAATGACATCAGGTTGTTGGCTTTCAGGAGGGATATCTGTGGTAATAGAAAGAGAAGCGCTAGTTTGAACTGTTTCGGTTGACTTTGGTGGTGTTACAGAGTTTGTCGTTACACCTGAGGGTGAAGCATATGGAGGGCAGTCTGTTGTAACAGTAATTGTCACACTACTCAGTACAATTACTATAGTAGTTTTCGATCCTGTTGAGGTAGCTGAAGAATTCCAGTGAGTGAAAGACAGGTGTTCGGAAGGTGGCAGAATAGATGCAGAGCTAATTCTGACAGTTGAAAATCTAGGAACTTCGACAATTTCTGTCGCAGTCTCACCAGGAGTGGCAGTCTTCACTGTGGTAGTGGTATATGAACCAGTCCAAGTTTCAGTAGTAGTAACAGTTGGAACTGGTACCTCAATAATCACAGATTCAGTACCATTTGGCCCAGCAGGAATAGTAGTAGTAACAGAGTTAGTACCAGTCCATGTAGAGGTCACGGTTGTTCTAAGAACAGGAACCTCTACAATCTCTGTAGCGGTCTCACCAGGAGGAGCTGTGACCACGGTGGTAGTGGTATATGAACCAGTCCAAGTTTCAGTAGTAGTAACAGTTGGAACTGGTACCTCAATAATCACAGATTCAGTACCATTTGGCCCAGCAGGAATAGTAGTAGTAACAGAGTTAGTACCAGTCCATGTAGAGGTCACGGTTGTTCTAAGAACAGGAACTTCGACAATCTCTGTAGCGGTCTCACCAGGAGTGGCAGTTTTCACTGTGGTAGTGGTATAAGAACCAGTCCAGGTTTCGGTAGTAGTAACAGTTGGAATAGGTATATTCACTTGAATAGTTTTGATATTTCCTGGAGCTGGATTGTAGGGTAAAGTTGTGATTTGAGTAGTCAGGCCTGTATAAGTCTTGGTTGTAACAACAACAGCATTTCCGTTAGAACCTGTGTTGTCATTGTTGTAATTGGACCAAGTAATTCTGACACCATTATTGTACGATTCCCCAGTGGAACAAGTGTACGAATTTATATAATTAACAGTAACGCCGGTGGAGGTGGTTGCGAAAAGACCGTCGATGTAAGGACGAGAACCTGCAGGAACGTTCTTGTAACGGATCGTGTACCCGTTATTGTTACATGTAAAAGTAAAGTCCAATTTGTCTGCAGTTTTTGGAAAGTTCCAGGCATTGATCCCGTTAGTAATTGCACCATGAGCAGAAGAACAGTCAAAATTATTAGTCAGAAATGTAAAACCTAATGTACCACTTGCGTATCCAGAGGGACAGTTACCAGCTAAGAGATAATTTTGAGTTTTCCCAAGAGCTGGGACTAATCTCATGTTGTAAAAAATTTTGGAGTTGGACCCAGCACTTCCAAAGGATGCTGTAGTTGTAAGGGCTTTGTCGCCATCTTTTATGGTGACTCTGTTTTTTCCAGAAGTAAAGCATGAAGCACCTTTCAAGTCGGTCGACAATGACGAGCCACCAGCGTTGAAAGCCACTGGGAACGTTATAGAACCCTGTGCATTGGTTTGGGAGTTAACAAGATTGGACGCAGTGCAATCGATTTTTGAATCAGCTAAGAGTATCTCTCCGCTGCTAAAAGTGCATGTAGCTAAAACGGTATTTTTGACTTTTAAGTCGATAGTTGAAGCAGAAGTTGTAAATTTGAAAGTGCACGGTATGTCGAGCGTGAAAGTATCCCCTTCATTAAGTTTACCATCTTTGATTTCCCAAGAAACTTTAGCAACCCAACTTGGATTAGCTGGAGATAATACTGGATAATTGGCTCCAGCTTTGTAAACCAAAGACTCAAAGTTTGTGAAAACGCCGGACACTTGTTTGGCAGCTGCAACCGTTGCCGCTGCTGTCAAGAATGCGAATTTAATGAATAACATTTGGTATGATCAAATTAACTCATTAGAATGCAGACCTTTGCATTTTTATATCCATATATCTCATTCTCCACGACCTAGACGAGTAACAAGTAATTGGATGTTTTCCCACACTTCAGGTACCAAGATACTAATTGACTGCAAAAAACTGTTCCAGATGATGATACAAACCTGTTTCCAAAAAAAATAATGCCGTGACATTGTAACCGAATGTAGATTTTCTAGGATACGTATAATCAACATTGGTTAGTGTACCTCGTCTATTTCATTGATCTCGTTTAGGATAATTGTGGTGAGTCTGAGGAGAACTCTTTCTTCCTCAAAAACGGCTAAATAGCTTGGGTGAAAATGAGTTCAATGTCAGGTAGTTTTCATCATGAAACCTAGAGCTATGATATGTTAAGTTTACTAATCTGATGAAGTTCCTCATTTACGATACGCATTCCTTCAAACGAAATTGGAGTACTAAAGATTCCATACTAAAACAGGACGCACCTAAAGACAAAGTACTAACCTTGGCAGATTTCGTAATTTAAAACAATTGACGAAACCCACCACCAGCTTGGTAGTCCTTGCGCGATCTATCTTGCCTTTCACACATTTCTAATCCTGTAAGTGTGGATTTTGAGCATTGCCATGAAAACTCGGCATTTTGATGAGCTTAGATAGTTCTCAGGAAATTGCGTAACAGATTATGACAGCCATAGGATTCATACTTGGATGGAAAATGTTTGCGTTGCCAGGGATAACGCTTGTTTTCTGTATGTAATACTGCAACATACCCTGTTGTGGCGTGATGGGAACCGTTTTCATGCTGGTGTTGCTAGAAAAATATGGTGACAGATCAGAGTGTACAGTTTTCACTTATTTTTAGTAACTGGTGAGCTCATTGTTGTAACGGAATGTATCCTATAGTGTTACTCGGAAATGATTTAGTTCCAACTCCCACATATTCAATTGTGTAATGTGTAGTTTTTGCAATGTGTAGTTCTCGGATATTATTCTTATATTTTAACCGAGTTCTCGTACCTCAGTATCTTTGTAAGGCACCAGTAGTAGTATAAATGTACCAGCTTCATGATGTTTACCGGGTGTCTTCTAAAATATAATTGTAGAACTTGAACACAAACTTGTGAGGTGACAATTTCAAGAGTAATTGACTGCTATTCCTATAATATTCAATAAGCATCAATATCTCGCGTATTCACGAATGTGTAATAAACAGTTGTGTGTACCTTCGCCGAGCAATAACAATGCAAGCCTTCGCTTCGCTAAGGTTTCTATGCAACATTACATCTCCTCAGATTTATTCCTTTCGTTTATCATTGGCTGTTTAAAATAGATTGTTAGTTGGCAACCTCAGTATACTTGATGACTGATCAAATTAAGTATTAATATTTGTCTGGGGTACATTTCAATCAATCAGAAACAACTTTTTTGAAGTGCTAACTAGACATCAAGTGTATCTGAACAACCATCGGCTGCAATGACAGATTTGTAATAAGACCATTGAAAGCAGGTCAGCGTGCTCAAAGTACACAATGTGGATAGCTCGGATTCCAAGGATGGTTAATAATCCTCTTCTTATTCACTTCTAATTGAAAGGATGAAGAAAAAAAAATCGTCTCTTCAGCTACAATAACAGTGTTACATATCTGCAGAATAGGGACAAGGTAGGGTACTAAATTGTATTTCTCGTTTCGATGACTTTTAGGTAGAAGTCGATCTTCATCCAAGGTAGTGATGATGGCTTCACAAGATTAATAATGCGAAGAGTGTAGTTGTAACAACTGCTCAAGTCACGTATTGAGAGTATTCTTGTGGGCATGTGCTATTTCACCAGTTAGTCATTACTTTTATCTCCTATTTGCAAGTCAATGGGACCCTAGATGATTGCAAAAAAAGTATATACAGTTTAATCTTGTTTATCATTGATGACATTCTCCATTGCTCCTGAAATAAACCTACAGACTCAAAATATAGCCAACGTCAATCTTCTCCTATATATTCTACAGGGTTCAAACAATACCACTTGATATTTAATGAGCTATTAAACTGAATAAAGCTGACCCTCTCACTCTCTCTACACCCAACTTGTATTTGCAAATTCTTTGTGGTGTGACATACGCGATATCGCACATCACCAGTTTTCCACGGGATTTTTTGTTGTTATAAATTCAAAAAGATCAAGGACATCACGAGCTGATCAAGATATTAAACTACAAGTACAACGAGTTATCTCAGCATAAGAATATATAAGCCCGTGTTTGACTTGACTACATTTTATTGCCCCCTGATAAAATCTAAGGGTTCAGACTACTTAAACCTTCCCGCTCCTTCCATAAACAAACAACAAAAAACAAAAAAAATAGACTTGCTACCACATGAATACCTTCGTACAACTCACGTCTGTGGTGCTTCCACCCCATAACCTTTCTAAGGTATTATCGCAGCCTTCGTTTGCTCCTCCTATTCAACTTGCTCCCAAAGGCACCTTGGTGCCCGGCATCCAGGACGGGATTTTGGCTTTAGCAGCACCTGTGATAGCGTACTGGAGTTATGCTACTTTTTTCCACATTATAGACGTGTACGAGTTGGCAGAGAAGTATAGAATTCATCCTAGTGAAGAGGAGCAGCTGAGAAACAAAGCGTCTTTGCTGTCGGTACTACAGGATGTCATCTTGCAGCACATTATCCAGACGGTCATCGGTTTCATTGCCCTTCTGTACGAGCCAGTGCCCATGACCGGATATGAAATGTACCAGATGTGGGTGATTAAGAATGAGTATCTCCCTTCATTTGTCCCTGACTTTGTCGTCTACTATGGCTACATGTACGGGTGGTCTATTCTTCGAATCGCAATCGCGTTTGTCATCATTGACACTTGGCAATTTTGGTTGCACAGATATATGCACATAAACAAAGCCTTATATCGGAGATTTCATTCAAGACACCACAGGCTTTACGTTCCTTACGCCTTTGGTGCATTGTACAACGACCCTTTCGAAGGGTTCCTCTTAGACACTGTTGGTACTGTTATTGCAGGCACATTGACCCAATTAAGCCATCGTGAAAACGCCTTCTTATACACATTTGCCACCTTGAAAACGGTTGACGACCACTGCGGCTATAGGTTGCCTTATGACTTTTTCCAGATTATCTTCCCAAACAACTCGATCTATCACGACATTCACCATCAACAATGGGGAATAAAGCACAACTTTTCACAACCATTTTTCACCTTATGGGACAGGGTGTTCAACACGCAATATAAGTTTGTTGACGAGTACAAGCAAAAACAGGAGAGGATCACTTTGGAAAGGTATAAGCAGTTCTTGAAGAAGAAGGAAATGGCGAAGACCAAGAAGAATATTTAGTTCTATACTACTCGGAGAAATATTTATCACGGTCATCATCAATTAAACATCCCATACACTTTCAAATGAAGGAACAATCATAAACACTGTTGGCTAATAAAAACCCCTTTTAATTAATTGTGTATAGGCAAGGAGGTTTGGTATCAGATTGGATTTTAAACTAAATACGGTATTTAATATACAAATAATCAGAGAGAGTGAGTACATGTTATGAAGATTTGCAAAGTTTTCATGAAAAATTGGTAAAAATGTGAAGGATTAAGAGAAATCGTAAAGCATTGAGAGTAAAGTTTAAGGGGTTGAAACGACAATCCTTCACCTAATTAAGTACTTGTTGTTCTTTTGGCTAAGCTGAGTAACATTTTCAATCAGCAACCTTATGAGGGGATAAACAAGCTTCATAGTTAATTATAGGAATATTGCTAATAATACTTGGCCAATATTCAAGTGCATTTCACCCTTAGAGTGAATAAGAAAGTAACAGCACCACCATCCTATTTAATTGTACGCGTCTATCATTAACAACCATCTATAAAAAATCAAGCTAGTCAAAATAATCGATTTATTGAGGACACATGGACTAATACATTCAAAAATAATCTACTCTAGTATTCACACCTCCCAACTCCAACCTCAATCCCAACATCTCTAGTATATAGATATCAGGTTAATTCCATTATGGAACACCTCACTATCAGATTCACGCAGTGACAATAAAAAAATTATCGACTAGCACCAAAATGTCCAAAGCAAGATACAACGCCGACGATATATGGAAGAACAATGTGGAGAAGATCGTATGTGAAAGCATTCCCTATCTATTACTTTAACATTACTAACTTATTGCAGAACACTGAACTTTTCACCTTGACTTATGGCTCCGTAGTGGCACAGTTGTGCCGAGACTTTAACAACAACTACATTGAAGTCAACAATCAACTAGACAAGATGGGCTACAACATAGGACTCCGGTTGATCGAGGAGTTCTTAGCCAAGACCGGTGTCAGAAGATGCCTGACCTTTAAAGAAACCGCAGAGATCATCTCAAAAGTAGGATTCAAGGTATTTTTGAACATCACACCAAATGTTGAAAACTGGTCAAACGATGGGAAAAGCTGTACTTTAGTAATACCCGACCCCAACCCATTGACCGAGTTTGTCGAATTGCCTATCACTACAGACCCCAAGATCCAAAAGGAACTCTGGTACTCGCAGATATTATGTGGGGTATTACGAGCTGCCTTACAGATGGTCCAACTAGACGTGGACGTTAACTTTGTAAAAGATACATTAAGAGGGGACGATCGTACAGAATTAAGACTCAAGTTGAATAAGATCTTAAAAGATGAGGTTCCTGCGGGTGAGGACTAGCCTAAGAAGGAATAATATATCTGTGTAGATTCAACTTAAACTACTTGCCCAATTTGTATATTCAATTGCGAGGACGCCCCATTTGAGTATTTTATCAATTTCAATTCATTTAAAGGAAATCATTCATAGTAAAGTAGAAGTAGTTATAATACATTGGCTTTTAACTCCAACACTAGTAGTTGATCCATGTAGAAGACAAGGTTAGAATGCTAATCAGATTCTATTAAAGTTCCAATGATACATACACGACTCTAAAACCAAAGAAGCGGCTGGGTATCACATCAGTCGACTTTATATTGGATGACTCCCCACAACCCCTCATTTCTAAAAATTATAAGTTCAATTCTAATAGCAAACTAAAATCAATTAAATCTTTTTAGTTTCCATTATGACTGAAGCAAAGGGTACCGAGAGCGAAACGATTCGCAAGGTCACTCAATTGTCTGAGTTTTTGGCCAATGTGCTTTACAATTTGGTCTTGAACTTCTTCAACTTGGTGATCCATACCTTCTTCCGTGACATCAAGAGTCGTGGTTCATTTAATATCCCCAAGAAAGATCCAGTGATCTTTGTTGTCGCGCCCCACCATAACCAGTTCATTGATGCGATTGTAGTGATGTCTAAGGTGAGGGAGCACAGTGGGCGTGCTGCTTCCCTTTTAATTGCCAACAAGTCTTATCAGAAGGCTTTCATTGGAACTAGTGCAAAATTGTGTGGCGCGATCCCGGTCGAACGTGCTCAAGATTTGCTTGCTGCTGGTAGTGGTAAGATCCGTGTTGATCCCAAAAACGACAAGCAATTGGTTGGTGAAGGCACCAAGTTCACAGAGGAAGCTGTGATCAAAGGTTTGATTGGCTTGCCCAATTCATTGGCAAGTACCCAGATCGAGTCCATCGAAGACGATACACACTTGACATTGAAGAAACCACTCAAATCCCTGAAGAATCAAGCACGCCTCAACAAATTATTGGAGGAAGGAACCAAATATAAGACGGCTCCTCACATTGACAACAATACCGTATTCAAAAATGTGTTTGCACACTTGAACAGCGGCAAGGTATTGGGTATTTTCCCGGAAGGAGGCTCGCACGACAGACCAGACTTGTTGCCATTGAAACCAGGTGTGGCTATAATGGCCTTGGGAGCAGTGGCGTCGCAATTGAAGAACAGCGATACAGTAACACCTGTCCAGGTGATTCCTGTGGGATTGAACTATTTCCGTGCCCACAAGTTCAGATCAAGAGTAGTGATTGAGTTTGGTAAACCGATCGAGGTGGGTGCTGAAATGGCAGAGGAGTACAACGAGAACTCAAGAGGTGCTGTCGCAAAATTATTGGAAACGATAACCTTGAGCCTTAAAGAAGTGACTGTTACTTGTGATGACTACGATACATTAATGGCACTCCAGGCTGCCAGACGGTTATACACCTCTGGAAACAGAGAATCTATTCCGTTGCCTTTAGTTGTGGAGATGAACAGAAGATTAGTCAAGGGGTACCAAAAGCATGCAGACCAACCGGATGTGATAGAGTTGAAGAAATTGGTTACGGCCTACAACAGAAAGTTACACCAGTATGGTCTCCACGACCACCAGGTGGAGACTATTGGTTCAATCAGTCGAGTACAAACAGTTTTGCGTTTCCTCAAGTTATTCACCAAATGTGCCGTGTTTTCTGCACTCAGTTTACCTGGTTTCATCCTCTTTAGTCCTGTTTTCATCACTGCGAGCCACATATCAAGAAAGAAAGCCAGGGAGGCGTTGCAAGGCTCATCTGTGAAGATCAAAGCCAAAGATGTTTTGGGGACCTGGAAAATACTCGTTGCATTGGCGTTGGCACCGTGTTTATACGTGTTCTACTCTGTAATTGGGACGATATTCATAAAACGAGCAAACGTTCCGTTCAGCACAGATGGCGTATTCCGGACGATAGGGATATTCTTAGTGTGCTACGGATGGGCAGTGTTCACGACTTATGCCTCCCTCAGGGTGGGAGAGATCGGACTTGACTACTACAAATCGTTGGCACCACTCTTCATTTCCATGTTGAGTCACCACCGTGAACAAATCGAGATTGAAAACTTACGGCAAACACGTCGAGACTTGAGTTTCCGGATCAACGAGTTTTGTAACAAGTACGGACCGGATATGTTTGAGGATTATCACCGTTTCTACTCTGAGTACAATGGAGAAGATATGGAGTCCGACTTTGTTGAAGTGCGGCGTAACACCGAGGTGGAGTCTATTAAGAGCGAGTCGGACTCTTCAGAGCTGTTTGACCTCAACGACCTTGCCAATGTGCAGATTTTCTCTAGTCTAGACGACAACGACGACTATAGTGAAGAACATGAAGCGGAAAGCACAAATTCAACGACCAAGGCCCAGGAAGAGAGTGAAAGTGGCTTAAGACAGAGAAGAGTTATTGCCGATAATTGAGGTGAGAAGAGCATAGAGTAGTACCAAAAATGTTAATTGAGTAGTATTTTTAATAAGGACATTGTAGAACGATGTGCAAGGTGTACTTTTCGTGGTAAAACCGAGACCGAAAAGTTCTCCGAGTCACCCAAAGATGTTTCATGTATGTCACGTATACGTTGATCGGGTAATTGTATCGGGATGTCGTTCCTTTCGCTAAGGCATCCGTGGTTATTTCAGTTATTTAGAATATCAGTCCACCCCAGACTTCAGTCTCAAACCGAATCAATTGAATGTATCAGAATGAATTTTGTGGAAGCTTGTATGAAACATTCGTGTAGCAAGGGATCCTAAAAGGAGAAAACACCAAGGGATTAGTCTTGACAACATTAACATAGCCATGGGTTGAGCATAACAAATGTTTTCCTCACGTTGTCGGAATACGGGCTCATCACCATTCAAGATCAAAGCTTGGGAAAAGTTTCTTTGTCCTATTGTTCATAACCGAACCGCTCCTTGCACGCGGTATCATCGGTACTAGACTCTACATCAAGGTGAGATTCTGCGTCATTGAAGAAGCATCCACTAAACTCGCTCTTCAAGATAAACACTGCCCCTACTTGTTCCTCAACTTGGCTCAACACCATCTCAAAGCCTTACTGGCTATCCCTGTACCTAGACGCATTGTCAATAACCGCGACTCGTTTGTTGACACCACACACGTTTAACAATAATATTAAGAATGATCCTTTTTTAGCCTTCTCCAGCTAATAGGATTGTCTTTTTTGTCGGGCACAAAAACTCGTACTACGAATTTATACTATACTATTAATACCTTATATATATATATCCTTTAAAGTCCCTCGAAAGTGTTTAAGCAATATTGAACTTTTAGTCTTTCCTTAAATATGAAGTTGTCAATCCTTATCTTCTCAGCCTTAGTCCTTGGAACTCCTATTCCTGCCAATCGTGAACTCAAGGGTATTGTTGCGAGTGCCACCACGCCGACTTCTCGTCCATCGACTGGGGCAACGCCAGTCTTTATTAGAATAGAACCTACATTCACTCCTACAGCTCAAACAGTTAAAAAAAATAGAGATGTTCGCATTATGTTCAGTAACCCTGAACAAGTCAAACGAACCGACCGTTTGGCTAGAGAAGTAAAGGAAACTGTTGTCAGACCTAGAGCTGCTCCAGATTCAGTCAACATTAGAGAATACAAATTACAATGAAGCAACCAAAAAAAAAATTCACACAAACCCCCGCAAAAATTGCCAGAATTCCGTTGGGGCCGCTACGCTACACACACTTTTTTTTTTTTTAATGATAATGAGCCATTTTTTTTTACTTTGGGGGAGCCAGGAGCTCTGGGTAAATAGACTATTCGTGTAGAATCACGATCAGCCTTTGGTATAAGTGCTGATGGGAACGAACATACGAACTTTAACATACGAACATAATAACGAATAAAAAACAAAAATAACAAATAACAATAAGTAATTCTTATATAGCAAAAGAGTATAGAGAATAATTTTGACCATCAACAAATGTTTTGGTATAAATTTGCTGGGCAGGGCATAAGAAAAATACATAACAATTATAAGCTGATAGATGACATATAATTTGAGAGACATTAGTGAGAAGTTAACAAAAAGGTGATTGAATTAAAAAGACGTAAACTTTTCTTTTTAGTTGCAACCGAGCCCTAGACAATAAAAACACCGTACCGACGACGACGAGGGATGGTATTTATTAGGCGTACATTGTACACACTGTATTCAAAACTTAAAGCCTTAAAAGCCAAAGCAAAAACATAAAAGGTCCACGGAACTAGGTAGAAAAAACGAGCATGAGAAAATAAAACCAATCAGTAGGCAAGTGAACAGCTTGAGGCAATAATCGTGCTACATTTTGAGGTAGTGATGAGAAATCGATCTTCAGAATGTAAATCACTAGGTGTAGTACATATCAACATCTCTATCATAAACTTGTAGTGAATATCTTCATCAATAGTAAGAGACACCAAATTCTACATGCAATTTCTCTATGTCATTTTTTAAGTTAGTCATTCTTACAACATTCATTCATGAGTCAGTTGATCATCACCCACCGAAACATCACTCAGCCTCATTCCACCTCTTCAACTAGTCGTTGCCTAACAACAAGACGAACTTCATTTGTTTCAAAGAATTAATACACACCATGCCTCAAGTAAATGAGACAATAAAAATACCAAGTTATCTATATGTGGAAGTGTGAAGCAAGCAATCTGAGTGCTCACAGTAGTAACTTGATCTACAGATGCTCAGCTTGGGCTTTCTTTTCCTGCACAGTCGTCAAAAAAATGATATGCTTTTTCTTTTTCGCCACTTATCTCAGTATAAATAGATACCGGATCCAATCGAAAACGAGAGGGTTTTAAATTCTGGAATCAAATCCTTTTGGAACCACCCCATTACTAATGCAAGTTACTATCAGATTATCCACCGAAGTGTCGTACACTCTCAGTGTACCGGAGGACTCAACTGTTGAGCAGTTGAGTGTTCAAGCTAGAGCGTCGTGTCCTGATAACGCCAAGCTACCCACCGACTTTAAGCTTATTTTTAACGGTGTCAAGTTGACACCGGAGACGAAGAAGTTGCTGGAGTTTAACATTCACAGTGATGATGCTGTTATACTTATGAGTGACAGCTTGAGCCTTGAAGCCGGTCTTGGGGCTGGATCCGGTGCTTTGGGTGCCGCCGTGGATGGCGCTGGTGCCACACCTCGCAAGACCAAGAAGAAGAACAGATGTTCTTTCAAATCATGCGCTTCCGCCCCATTGCGCATGGTGGGAACATGCAGCCACTGCTCGGGTAAGTTCTGTGCGAAACACAGATTGCTTGAAGACCACTCCTGCCAGGGCTTGCAGTTCTGCAAGGACAGCGCTCACGAGAGAAACGCTATCAAGTTACACAGCGAAAGCACTATTGTGAGCAGAGTGTAGAAAACAAAACTACGCTTAATCACAACAACAGCTACTGACTTTTAACACCCTCAAGGTGTAGATTTGGTGAAGCCACAATGGATCAGGGGATCCACCATAGATTTTTATTGCCTCCGAAATTACGATTCTTCCTTGTTCAGAGAACAAGTAATTAGTTTATACATTAATAATAAAGTGCTAACTCGCATTATTCAGTTTGTAGATGAAAATGTGTTGAAGACAAGAGAACCTAATTAGTGATCTTGATTTTGATACGATAGTGGTTATTTGTGTGTTTATTAATGAGTGGTACAAAACGGATTCATTCTCTGTGTGTTCTTATCAGCAAGAGAAGATAGATGGGTCAAATTATAAAACCATCACGAAAGAGTTTCAGTATGAACACTGAATCAGCCGTTTGGCTCATCTTAGTTTATTGTATACATTAAAAATTTATTGTTTATATTTACATACAGTTAAGATTACCTTAAGTTTTCTAAAACATCCTCATACTTCCCATTTGTAGCGTTGTTGGCCTTCTTCAAGATCACTTCAGCCTTTTTGTACATCTCCTCTTGTTCCGGACTATCCAATTCGTACAAGTTACCTGATAAGATCATAGCCTCGGCAACATTCACCCAGGTGTCTGGTTCTTCAGGTTCTTGAGCCCATTCCAAGTGTTCCAAAGCTTTCGATATCAATTCCTGAGAAATCTTCTGTGCTTCTTCTTTAGTTAATCCATGTAATTCGGTCTCACCTTCGTATTCTTCATCATACAACAAACTGGTAAATACTCCAGACGGGATTTCTGCTTCTTGCAAGTACGATTGTCCGATTCTCTGACACACTTTACGGCGTAAAGCGACCAACTCGCTGTCGCTAGTTTTGATATCTATGTCTAACTTTTTAACCTGTTTATCAACATTCTCCAAAAATTTAATAATATGGTCTCTCCACCATTGGTTATAGTCATCAGAAGTTTGAATATCGTAAAGTGGATGGTCTTCAGAGACAGTTTCCGGTTCCTCTTCTTCCTCCTCTTCATCTTCATCCTCTTCCTCTTCTTTTTGACCGAACTTATCAACAATTTCTAATAAATCATCTAATGCTTCTAATATCTCCAAGTTATCATTGTTGAACAAGTCATAGCTTTTGGCCTTCTCAGCACTCTTCCCAGCCTTCTCATATACCTTCAAAGCTTTGTCAAGAAGCTCGTTCAATTTAGGGTGCTCTTTACCTACCTTAGAGTCATTGTCTAATTGAGACATGAATTGCAATGGGATTCTATTGACCAAGATTTTACTCTTTGCAAACAACAATTCCAGAGATTCGAATCTTTCCAATCCCAAGTCAACTCTTTCAAGAGCTGCATCAAAATACTCCACAACCTTGTCGTGTTCTGCTGCATTGAAATTCGCAAGCTCTGCTAATGCTAATGAGTATACTGAGTAGAAACCACCGTCCAACTCAACTCCTTCTTCATTTCCTCCAATCTTGGAATTTCTCAATAACCTATCACACTCATGGATTATCCCATTAAGCACCAATTCATTATCCTTCTCAGAATTTTGATATGTAGTCCATAATGCTTTTAATTGTGCAACCTCATCGTTAGCATCTGCCTCCTGGTTAAGTTCAACGGTGAGTTCATTGCTAGGAACAGATTTCTCTTCAGATCCCTCGGTCTTTTGCTTTTTCTTAGCTGACTTTCCCAATCCTAAATGTCTCTTGGCCATCTTGATTGATTTGAAACTTTTCACACCATCTGATGATTTAAAATCATCGTGTACATCACGATGTATGCTTATGTAATATTTTTTAATATGACAAGATGATTGATATTAGATAAGATCAATGAGCTAGTAATGATATATTATTCGCCATGTAAGTACATTCGCATTCATCATTTTATCTCAATACTACTAACTACCGGTACTATAACTCCAATACCAAATTCCATTCGTAATAGTCAATAATACCTTTACTCAACACACGTGACATTTGGTAATCGTAATTTTGCAGCATTATAAGAGGATGAAGATATCATTAATGAAACAGTAATGACAAAATTACTAGCATCGCTTGACTGTCGTGGGGAAGTGCATTTAATTGTTGGTGGGACAAATGCTGCTTCGCATAGAATAAAATCTAGTTTGGAGGCTGGTGCTACACCAATATTGATAAAGCATAAGGATGATCTGATAGACTTTTCACAATTTGAAGGTATTGAAATTATCGAATCTGAGTATGATATTGAGGTTATCAGGGAATTCATAACTTCAAGAGGAAGAGAAGTAGTAGATAACTATGTGGATAGAGTGTTTGTCACTTTACCCATGTCACAAGAAGTACTCAAAGAACATATTTATAAAGCATCAAAGAGGTTGAGAGTTCCTATAAATACATCTGATTCACCAGATTACTGCACATTCACATTACTTGCTACATACACTTCTGGTGACTTCCAGCTCGGTGTAACAACCGGAGGCAAGGGGTGTAAGTTAGCTACCAAGATCAAAAGGGAATTGGTACATTCATTACCTCCAAATATCGCTGAAATATGTGACAAGGTTGGAGAATTAAGAAAAATCATACAAGAAGAAGACAAGACCGAACTTGTGGTTGGAGAGAATGATGACGATGCTATCAACTCCAAGAATTTCAACGCATTGGTGGAAGAATTCAACATGTCTCAAGAACAAAAGAGATTACAAAGAAGTAGGTGGTTGAGTCAAATTGTCGAATACTTCCCATTGAAGAAATTGGCCGAAGTATCATTGGATGATTTATCCAGTTCATACAAGCAACATAAGGAGAGCAATCTTCCAGTAGACCCCAGCACGATAGCTACAAAGAAAGGGTCTATGTATTTGGTCGGATCAGGACCTGGTTCTGTATCATTGCTTACTCTCGGGGCATTACAATTAATTCACACAGCAGACTTGATTTTGGCAGACAAATTAGTACCACAACAAGTACTTGATCTTATTCCAAAAAAGAGAACCAAGGTATACATTGCAAAGAAGTTCCCTGGGAATGCAGAAAGAGCACAAGAAGAATTATTAGCAATGGGTTTGGAAGGATTACTCAAGGGAGAAAAAGTTGTTAGATTGAAACAAGGTGATCCATACATCTTTGGAAGAGGAGGAGAAGAGTACAACTTCTTCTCCAGTAAAGGATTCACTCCAGTGGTATTACCAGGTATCACATCCGCATTGGCAGCACCTGTAGTTGCCAATATCCCAGTAACACACAGAGAAGTTGCAGATCAAGTATTGATCTGTACAGGAACGGGCCGTAGAGGAACACTCCCTAACTTACCCGAATTCTCGAAATCAAGAACCACAATCTTCCTCATGGCATTACACAGAATTACAGAATTGATCCCCCAACTCATAGACATCAAAAATTGGGACCCCAAATTACCTGTCGCCATAATAGAGCGTGCTTCGAGCCCTGACCAACGCATAATTAGAACTACACTAAGCAAAGTAGCAGAAGCTGTCGAAGCATGTGGCTCCAGACCTCCAGGCTTATTAGTCACAGGTTACGCTTGCGATGTCATACATAAATCTGACACATCAAAACAATGGGAAATAGAAGAAGGATACACTTCCTCATCCTCTAGTATAACCCAATTCATTGACTTAATAGGAAGCACGATGGAAAAATAATAAACACTGTGTTGACTCATAATATATAATAACGGGCCCTTATCTGCGCGAATTGTAAGCATTATTACCCGTATTGTACATACTCACGTGAGGCTGTAGATTGTGGAGGTTGGAATTCAGATCGGACCAACCATACATAAGTAGAGGTTATTCCACTTTTTCAGAGAATTTTATATGTATCGTCGATTGAAGAACCTTACAAGAACCATGAGTAGTTTAACCCCTGAATCATTGCACAATCCGTATTTTTATTTCAAGCCTGGTCAAAAGGACATTTGGTCTTTGATCAATGAGACTGCTGCTGAGACTGTTCAGGAGACCGGTAAACCCATTGCTAATTTGGGTCAAGGTTTCTTTTCTTATAATCCTCCTGATTTCGCTACTGAGGCTGTTACAAAGGCATTGACTCAACCGCAATACAATCAGTACGCTCATGCTAGAGGTAACCCTAACTTGTTGAAAGAAGTTGCAAAACATTACTCGAGATCTTTTGGACGTGATGTCGACGTGAGCGAGGTCCAAATCACCACTGGTGCTAACGAAGGTATGTTTGCCGTCTTCTTTGGTTTCTTGACTCCAGGTGACGAAGTAATTGTCTTCGAACCCTTCTTTGACCAATACATTTCAAACATTGAAATGACCGGTGCTAAGGTAAAGTACGTTCAAATCAAGTATCCATCTAAATTGAACTCTGAAAACGTTACTGGTGACGACTGGGAGTTTGACTGGGAAGGATTACAAGCAGCCATCACTCCTAAAACAAAATTGATTGTGTTGAACACCCCACATAACCCTATTGGTAAAGTCGCAACTGAAGACGAATTGCTCAAATTAGGTAAAATTGCCATTGACAACAACTTAATCATCGTCAGTGACGAAGTGTACGAGAACTTGACGTATACTAAAACCTTCCCTCGTCCTGCAAACTTGGCTAAATTACCCGAATTAGCTGAAAGAACATTGACCGTGGGCTCTGCAGGTAAGTCTTTTGCAGCCACAGGTTGGAGAATCGGTTTTATCCACGGTCCTGCCAACTTGATCAAATACGTGACTGCTGCCCACACCAGAATTAACTTTGCTACCCCAGCCCCATTGCAACAAGCTGTATCTGAAGCTTTCATCGAAGCAGAGAAGAGAAACTACTTCAAAGAAACCCAAATTGCATACGTTAAAAAATACGAGTTATTCCGTAAGGTGTTTGATGACTTGGGATTGCCATACACTATTGCTGACGGTGGTTACTTTTTGTTGGTTAACTTGAGTAAGTTGAAGGTCCCAACCGATTACAAATACCCAGAAGCATTTGCAAACGCGGCACCCGACTTCAAGCTTGCTTACTGGTTAATCAAGGAGATTGGCGTTGTTGGTATCCCTCCAACAGAATTCCTTCACCCAGACCATAGAGAGGGACACGGATTGGGACGTTGTCTTAGATTTGCCGTGTGCAAGGACGATGCTATCTTAGAAGATGCTATTGAGAGATTAAAGGGATTGAAGGAGTATTTGTAACTTTAGTGTTGGACTTCCACATTCTAAAGATTCAAAAAGATTTCCGATCTTCTTACAAGTAAATACTTTAATTCTATTCATTATTTATTAATTCGTTGTAATTACTTCTTGGTAAACAATTTAAAGCAAAATTTCATGGCTCCAAATTCGTCAAACCCATCTTCTATTTCTTCTTCCATTTCATGAAATCCATTTTCTTTAAACAACTCCCATAATACTGCTCTATCATCTTCAAATTTCGGTCTGAGTGGGATTTCAATAAGCACTCTTGCTGTAGGGTCCTTCAGATTGAAAAATTCCACAACAGTGTCTATTAACCAGTAGGGATGCTGAGAAGAGTATATTGGGTCACTGATTAAAATTGTGTTGAATTTGGTATCCCCATGTACCTTTACAAACGACGAGTGGTCTCGCCAGTCCAACTCATGTGCTTCCAAACTCAAATTGTTTAACTGTATGTTAAACTTTAAGTTCGGAGTGATTTCATTCAAGTCCGTGAGCGTCGTATCATGACCAAGAGCTCCACTGACCATCCCTACTAGACCTGTTCCCGACCCCAATTCCAAAACTTTGCCTTGTAAGTAGTCATTGTTCTTGTTGACAAGACGATTTGCCAATATCAAGGATGATCCCCATGTCTTCAATCCCAAATTATCGCTTGTGAGCGAGGGTTCCATTAACTTGATGTAGTCTTCGTCAAGGTATTGAGAAAGATTATTAATATTGATCTTTCTAATTCTATCAGGTTGAGCATTACGTCCACAATTTTCACTCAAACGAAGAGAGGCCTCTTTGATCACATTACTGGAATCTTCGATCCAAGGTAACCCATTTGAAATGATATTAGTCAAATAACTATTGTATTCATTATTAGGCTTGAGGGAATTGCTAAGTCTTGGTAAGTATGCTAACTTCAACAGACTATCCAATCTAGGACAAAATATCGTTAACCATTGCAAAGCTTCCTTTACCTGTTCATTGGATATGTCTTTACCGCTGAATATCTCTTCTTCTATTACCTCGCCATCTTCTGCTATAGTTGTAAAGTTGAATATTTCATCAGGAGCAAGAAGTTTAAGGATCAATATCAACACTTCAGAAGGAGGTTTCATTGGAAGTTGTGGTAGATCTAAAATATGCAAAGGTTGCAAGTGTTGGTCATCTTCATAAAGTTCTTCCTCTTCAATGTCCTTATTCAGTTCAACAACTTCGAAATGTCTGCTTTCAGTATTGATATCGGATACCTTGACACATGTATCATCTTCCACCCTTGGTGTAAAGAGTGACAACGGATCAAAGTCCATCGAAGGTCTGATATGATGTGGAAAATCTTTTGTCTCTTAACTTCTCATACATTTTCTCTCTCTACCATCCAAGATCAACCTTCCAACTCTACTTGATTAATTGTGTTTACAACTTCATATTAAAGTCATTTTATATTAATGATGATCCTTAAAAATCAGTTACTCTACCATTAAATGCCCAATCTCCATGCCTTATAGGATCCTGTTTGGGTCCACCTACTTCTCCGGTTTTCGGATTAACCTCTCCTTCGAATTCAGGGATAGTCTTTAACAGAGCAAAACTACCAATGTCGGTACCTCCAGAACTTGAATCAGTTCCTTCAACTCCAGACCCATCAGCAGCTACTTTCGGGGCTCTAACCTGTTTCTCGGCTTCTAAAGAGTCATTATACTCCTCAATTGCTATTTGCGAAGCAGCAACCTTTTGCAACCTCTCAAACTCTTCCTGCTGTTCCCTAGGAAGTTTAGGAGGAGAGGGAACAAACTCCGTAGTGAATTTGGCACTATAAAAACGAATAAACGTGTTCTGTCTTACAACTTGTCTTAGCATCTTTGATTTTATTAATGATTTTTCCCCAATATTTTAAAAATTAATATAATTGTGAGAATGAAATGAAGAAGAAGAGAGTTTAGACTGCAAGGATGCTTAACAATTTCCATTGGACTTGAGTGTGAATGAGAATGAAGTGAAGATAAATAATTGATAATGAATCAAAAATCAGTATACATTGAAATCATGTTGAAATATCTTGCCAACAACTTAATCGTGACCGTTGATCTGATCCATAGATCAGTATTAAGTTGCTCATATTTTATGAGGG
This sequence comes from Kodamaea hsintzibuensis (nom. inval.), assembly GCA_030568835.1. Lineage (NCBI taxonomy): Eukaryota > Fungi > Ascomycota > Pichiomycetes > Serinales > Debaryomycetaceae > Kodamaea > Kodamaea hsintzibuensis (nom. inval.). The sequence continues at coordinate 30,871 of JAJMJA010000020.1, forward strand.
TGTACTACCAACCACTAGCAGTAAACTAGCAGTACTTCAATATACTGAATATACTGCATTTGACATGTGACCATTATCTAATGCAATCGAAATTCCACCACAGTCTACTGCTCTTCCGATCCTACAATCAATCAAATAAATAAAGTAATAATATTAATGCAGTCTATAAACCAGCGACCTGGAAACAACTCATCGTGCTCACCTAAATTTTGCAGACACTTATGCCCACTTACCTAATAAGGCCATCAAACCACAACCCCAGCACATCACAAAGTATGCCCACAACATTTTGATGAAACCCTTGTCACCCTTGAACTCGGTAGAGTATAAGAATTCGTGAGCCATCAACTCAACGATACCAGCGTAAAGTAAAACACCCGCGGAGATGGAGTCAAAAACACCATTTGTGATTAATGCAGTACGGGATCCAGGTGGGTATGAAGTACGTACACCTAAACCAATGGCAATTGCGATTGGTGTGGTCAAGGTGTAGGCCAAACATAATAACCATGGAGTCCAACGCTTGTCGCGTGGCCATGAGGTGGTTGCGATTCTAGAACCTAAACCTAAACCTTCGAACATTTGGTGGAACACAAGCACAATGTAAAGTGAAACAAACTCTTCACCGGCAACTGCAAGTGACAATCCTACAAACACAGAGTGGAAGATCACACCAAACTCCAAGACAAATACAGACAACAATTGGCCGTAGTATTGTTCCTTATCGTGATCGTTGACTGGGCTGTCGACAGCCTCAGGGTCCTGGTGCTCGTGGCCGTGCAGGAAGTGCGATGGGTATGGGTTTGCAGCAGGTGTGGCAGCAGCTGAGTCTTCCACATCTGCAGTTGAAGATTCTTCATCGTCCTTATCGCCCTTTTTTAAGTAAACGGAGTCGTCTCCGAAATGCGAGTGAGAGTGTTCGGAACCTTGAACTCCCATCTTCTCAATCTTCTTGTCTACAAGTCTGTAGGCAACCATTTCGCAGAAGAACAAGACAAATAATGTAATAAGTGCAATGGCAAAAGCAATAGGGTACTCCTGGAAGACACCAGTAAGACATTCGTCTGTTAAGTTTTCATTTGCAGGTGATAAAAGATGGATAAAAGCTGTGGCGATGATGACTCCGGAACCAAAGTACTTTGCAATGAAAAAACACATTGGAGGCATCTTAATGAATGAGTATCTCGAACTGAGGACAGGGAAGAAGGTTCCAAAGGCTGATGTGATCAAAATCACAAATATAGACGAGATACGGGCTCCCCAATGTTCTCCATTGTAATCATTCTTCACCTCACATGTGTCTCTCTTGTTGAGAAAAAGCTGGTCCACAATAGCTTCAATCATGATAATATGTACAAATAATCAAGAGTGATTTCGTTATCTAAAGTATGAACTGCTTAGCAAACTGATATGCAGACTATTCAAAGTGCAATGTGCTTCACTTTTATATTTCCTATTGTTGAAATCTGCTGACTACCAAGGTTGAAAGACCTTGGTGGTAATGATGGATCTTTTTCCTGCACATTAGAAAATTAAAAGTCTATTCGATTATCAGCCTTTGTCGAGTCGCATATGGTAAGTCGCATATGGCATCACCAGATAAGAAGTGGTGAGGGAATTTTCAAAGTATTAGTTAGTCTTCAATATAAAGTAACTAAGACATGAGATAGTATTCATTGTAATTGTAGAATGAAATCACTGATCGTTTTACTTGCAACTATTAGTTTTTCTTTTTCTTTTTGGGGCCGTACAGACGTTCGATCTATAGTGGTTGCGAAAATCCGTTGACTGTGACACAAGTGCGACTCAATTATAGTAAAGTCAATTAATTAGCTGCAGTAACCATTATATTGAGGTGGTAAAGAGAGTGTGGTATGGTATCATTTTCCTAATGTGTGATTGGTTATTACCACCTTCTATAATAGTAACACCTTCTAGTCTGTCCTCATCGTGTATTCAATAGTTTTCTAAGCCCTCTTTATTAGCCTTCTTCACGGAAATCATTGTAATGCAATTAAGAATTGAACATGTAGTAGGGGGTGAAACTCGTAATGATTGTAAATGCAGGTGAATAGGTTTATGAATAGTATTAAATAATTGGCGAACTCACCCGGTTAAATACTTCTCTTTGCCAAGAGCCCCCGTTGAGGGCAGTGCCAATCCTTTCTACGCAATTCTTATGTTTGATCTATTAGAACAAGAAAATACACTTACCACATTTGGGTTTAGTTGAAAGCAAGGTGACTCGCCTTATGGCAAGAACTAAATAAGTGCACGATCCAGTGTGTATGAGTATGTGTGTGAGAGGGAGGGTGAAGTGGTAGTAATTACCTACTGTTTGAGGATTCTTTATAGATATCAATCGCTTAATTAGTATTGATATGCGTATGTTTCATGATAGACTCAAGAAGATCATCCGTTTGTTTCATAAGTCGAATTATTATTAACTAATACGAGTAAAGATACACAATTAACGACAATACAACTCTTCAATGCCTTGCTCAAGATCTCTAATCAACATTGAACTTGTATACTTTATACATCTTCCTTCATACCATCCTGTATAAAAGATTCAAGATAGTTCACGTGACTACCAAATAAGTAAATGGTGACAAAAATTGTGAGGAGGCAGATACACGTAAGTAGATAAAGATGTCGGATTCAGAGTCAGAACTTACCAAGGAGCAAAAGCTAGAAGCAGCAAGAAAGAAGTTTACAGACTTGAAGAAGAAGAATAAGAAAAAGAACAAGAGTAAGAAGAAAGATGAAGAGAAGGATGATGTAGATGACAGTGTTGATGGTGGAGATACACCTGAAGTTGAGGACAAACTTGATGAGAAGGTAGAGGAATCTGCAAAGGTATCAATTGAAGAAAAGGAAGATAAAGATGAGGATGACGAAGAAGAAGTCGAAGAAAAGGAAGCTGATGAAAATGTGAATGTTGTTGAATCAACAGAAACCTCTATTTCTAAAGAAACAGAACCAATTGAATCTCCAAAGGAAACTACTACAAATAAGTACACTCCTTCTAACAATGATCTCGAACAAACAATAAAAACACTTGAGGAAACCGTTGAACAACAAAAGAGTACAATTAGTAGATTAAGAGATGAAAATACTGACCTTAAGTTAACTCAAATGGATCTTAATGACACCATTAACGATCTTAAAGCAGAAATTGCACAACTAAAGTCTGGATCTACTCTGACTCAAGCACCAGTTTCGTCACACGCTGCACCACAAGTAGCAGCACAACCTGCAAACCCAATATTCACAACCAACGAATTTGCATCTGAATCCAAGCAAAACTTAAGCTTAAACGATATCAGTGACTTCAGAGAAAGATTATTATTATGGAAAGGATGGCAAGTTGACATGTCTACATGGAATGCTGGTGTTTCCCAAAAGGTGGTTTTGTAGTTATAGTATATGTACAGGGGAATTATGTAAATTAAATGAATCAAGAATGTAGTGTAAGACTGCCAATTATTTGACACGATACAATGCTAATCCACTGATGTTTCTTTGTGCAGCCTCTTGGATCTCCATCACTTCTCCCTTTCCTTCGGATGTCTTGATGAAAATAGACTCTGCTGGTTGTAATGGCTTGATAAACCTGACTGGCATTCCTGAAGCCAAAGCTTTCACTTCAATATTGGTCAAGTTAACTCTTCTACCAGGCTTGGAAATTAACGAGATATCTCTGATAACTGGTTGGTTATTACGGTACTTCAACCCTAACCATAATCTACGCGATGCTATGTTGTCTGGAGTCACCTCCACTGGCTTCATATCTGGTCCTCTAATGGATCCCTTTTGGATCAGGGAAATAAACCCTTCTTTATATAACCCAACTGCAGCCTCCAAATGTAATCGACTGAATGGCACAGACGTCTTAGCAATATTCACGTTCATGCAATTCTTCAAGTGTGAGCACAAGTGTGCTAAGCTAACTAATGACATGGTTCTTTGGTTTAAGTTTGAATGGGAAATGAAAAAAAAAAAATTTCAACGTATATTGGCAGAAAACGTGATATACAGCACGAGAAACTAATATCTATTTCACGTGATATACATTTAACGAATGATATTTCCTCTTCCTTCAGTTCTTTAACAACTAATCATGTTTGCTAGCAGAGTAGGAAGTACATACGCTCGTTCGAGATTGATCTCTTCTCGTCCTCTCTTGAGTAACTCAGTGAGATCGTATGCTTCGAGAAGCACTAGAGATAGTCCCCCAAGACTTCGGTATCTCTTCTACATGTTTTTGTTTTCGACTGGTGCTTTGTATATGGCAGGAAGCAATGTGGACAAGAAGTCAGCACCACAGAATACTTTTAGCAATGAGAGAGAACTCAAGGAGTACGAGCAAGTTACCGGTTTGAAAAGACGTAACAAGTTGGTACCATATGAAAAGAATGACAACTACAAGTTCTATGTTTTACCATACGTTAATAAGCAGGAATCTGTTGAAAAGTTGGCTTCAAAGTTAAAGGAATTGGACGATACCAAGCAGGTGAGAATCATTGATCCAGAAGCATTGATTGAGCAAGAAAGAAGTGACGAATCTAAAAGATACTCGTTCCTTATTCAAGATTTGGATGAATCCAAGAAACCTTTCCCAAGTGGACTTATTACTGCCATTATCAAGCAAGAAATCAATTTGATTTTGAATACACGTAGTGGAACTTTTGACACCAACTTTATTATTAAAAATTACCCACAAACCACAGAAGAAGCCATCAAGTTTGAAAACGATGTTTCCGATGTGCAAAAATGTTTGGTACTTCATTTCGATATTTTGAATGAACTTCCTAAGGAAAAGCCAGAATTCGATAGATCCATCCAAAACGTAATTGGCTACTTTGAAACAGTGGGGAAAACTAAAGAAATTGTTGGAAAAGAAGATGAATTAGATAAAAAATTGAAGGAAATCATGATGACTGATTTGGATCTTCAATGAAAGTATTCTTCAGGAACTAAAAAATCCAACAGCAATCCTTGAGCGAATAGCTTATCAGTGTCCAGAAAGTCGCCTGGTCTACCAGCAGCATCGCCAACGTAGAAACTCTTGTCCATATCGATTTCCAAATCTCTGTCTTGTAAATAGGAATACAATTCATCCCACATTCCTCTGTTTGGTTTACGCATATGAGTTATACTTTCCAAGTGGAGTTTATTGTGTTTTCCAGGAACACGTACTGATGCAAAGAAGAAAATGTTGTTGATGCCTTTTGAATCCAAATCACGCATCATATGATTGACTTTACGTGATAAGTTTTGGAACAGTTTCCCTGTAAGATCAGGAACAACTGACCCCTGGTTAGTGAAAATGGCAATCAAGTATCCTTCTTGAAGCAATTGCTTTAATTTTGTAGTCACGTTTGAGTCATCTTTGCTCAGTCTTGGTCTCCACCACTGCCAGTCAGTTGGTCCTGAGAATTTTAACCCTGATTTCGTTTGGATCAATGTATCATCCATATCAAAAGCGGCTACTTTTACCAACTTATTTTTGGATGTGTAGTTTGTAGGTACATTCTTAATTAAGCATGGCTTTAAGTTCCATCGATTGTGGAACTTCTTCACCTCTGAGTTAACCATCTCCTCTTGTATATCTTTTTTAGTATTCACCAGAGTAGTAATTGATTTGGCTATTGTAGGTTTGGAAATTTTTCCTAGCATGGATAGTATGTCTTTGGCCATGTTTGAGGGTGTTGTGGGTGGGTGTGTGTGTGGTTGGGTGTTGATGTGTAATTAAATACGTTAATAAAGATCGTTTAATGTTAGTCTAATTTGAAATATAAAAAAAAGACTCACAGACATGTCAGATAAGATATCTGTAGATCAGTATGGGAGGAGGTCCTGGGATGTTGAAGCGTATACCAAGGAAGCCAAGAGCGGTGGTAAGCGTAAGGCTGAAGATATAGATGATAACAATGGTCCTGTTTTAAAAGCAAAGACATCCAAGTCACTTATGGCACATAGGAATAATATACTTGAGACCCTGCTTTCAGCAGTAAAAACATACACGATAATAAACCCTGCGAATACCGGCGGGTCGTATGGTAAAGATAAGAGGTTTGGATTTTTCTGTCCCATTTGCAACCTTTCGTTTCGAGATAACCTAGCCTTGATTGACCATTTGAACTCTCCACAACATGTTGCAAAAGCTAGTAGTTTAAGTAATAATTCAGTGGATGATGGAGAAGAACGAGAAGAATTGGATGGGGGGATCAAAAGAGCTACACTAAAAGAAGTCATATCTACAATAGAATCATTAGTTGCAAAACTGATACGAGAGAAAGAAAAGAATCAATCAAATACTCTGATACCATTTAAAGATCGTGTTTTGCGGAGAATAGAATTCGAAGAGAACCAAAAGATTAAAAGACGAGAGAAGAGACACAGACAGAAACAGAGACAAAAGAATAAAGATCAGGTTGACTCGGAACTGCACCATCTGGATGATCTGGATGATAATCATCATGAAGAAGATATAAATAAGATTATGGGATTTTCAGGGTTCACTACTTCTAAAGTATAAGATTATAGATTGATGATAACAGTAGAATTAATAGACTAAAACACACTTCATCATCATGTAAACGAGAACATAAATATACTTAACCACAATTCTATGATATTCTCACTCTTTCTACTTTCAATCCTACTTCCTTCCTTCTACCTTCTACCTATCTCTTGTCTTATGCTGCCACCACCACACTCCACTGGTTTACCTCTCCCTACTATCTCTCACTAGAACACCCTTCATTATCTTTCGTACCTAGTCCTCCCCACTACTGCACTAAGGATCTTTTAAAAATTTTCAGCCAAATTCGAACCAATTAAATGCTGCTGAAAACCAAACAAAAATCCTGTCATACTTGTGTGCAAAGGATCAAACAGAGAACCTACAGCGTGGAAACCTATCCTAGAGGAGTACTCTGCACCCTGTAATTTACAAATAATAGATAACACGCATTTCATAAGGACTTAACGATGAAGTTTACATTCAAGTTTCCAATAAGCACCTTGTTTAAACACAAGGTTGGAAAGTTCAACCCTCAATTGGAGAAGGACATCAGAACCAAGTTGGATTCTCTTAGCTCTGTTACTAAGATCTACACGAACCCAGATGGAACCCCTAGAGTCCCAACTGACACTGAATTCAAGACCATTGCTGAATTGCAAAACTTATACTACCAGAGAAACCACTCTGACTGGAACTTCATATTGCCTGGTATTCCAAAGGAACTGTTGGACTTGTACAAAGATAACTCACAGGACTTGAACAACTTCCAATTTGTAACTAAGGATTCCGGAAAGATCATTGACAAGATCCCATACAAAGACGAATCGACTGGAGAGTTGAAATGGAAGATTGTACGCGAGACTGAAAAGGCTGAAGGTTGGGAATTCCCTTACTTCTACTTGGTGTTACCTATTTTCGCATATGTTGCATACTCCAAGTATACCGCACAGATGAAGAAGAGAGAAGCCGACGGTCCAGAATGGGCTGAAAAGGAATTGAGATTGAGAGCTATGGAAGACTACTTCCATGGTGACACCGAAAAGGCTAAATCATTCTTGAGCAACGAAGGAAAGTCTAAGCAAGAAATCAACGACAGAGATGACTTGGTGATTGCCAGAATCTTGGGTGGTGACTACGATAAGTTAGCCCAATTGAAGAAGAAGTTGCCACAGGACTTGATCCCAAAGGACGAGCCTCATCCAACTTTCAAAATTTAGGTTAATATTAATGTATAAGATTAGCAATGCATAGACAACAAATCACGATTTTAACTAATGTATGGGTTTAGCAGTACAATGCTATCTACAACTCAATCTCTAACACTAAAACAATGAAGAGCAATACAAAATGATTATCAACTACTCTGTAATATTATATACACATTTACATTTAAAGTTCACCAGATTCTTCAATAACAACGTCAGCCTTAAGTTGACCAGAAGAAGTACCATAAGTCTCAATCTTCTTGACAACATCGTAACCCTTAGTAACCTCACCGAAAACAGTGTGCTTACCATCTAACCATGGGCATGGGACAGTGGTAATAAAGAACTGAGAACCGTTGGTGTTTGGACCAGCATTAGCCATGGACAAAAGACCAACCTTGTCGTGGGCGATATCAAAGTTTTCATCAGCAAACTTAGCACCATAGATAGACTTACCACCGTAACCCTTACCGGTTTCAAAGTCACCACCTTGCAACATAAATTGAGGAATAACTCTGTGGAAAATAGATCCAGCATAGCCAAATCCCTTCTCACCAGTACATAAAGCTCTAAAGTTTTCAGCAGTCTTTGGGACTACTTCGTCGTACAACTCAAACTCAATTGGGTCTTGCTTCTCTCCTCCAATAGAAACATTGAAAAAAACCTTGGATCCCAAAACTCTAGAGCTAGAGCTGAAGAATCTAGCACCAGTGACTGGCTTGAATGATGAAATGGCGGTTCTAAACATTATGGCAATGATGATATATTTCCTTCTGAATAATCAGTTTCTTCCAATTGAAAAGTTGGAAAATTCCTTGGACTGTATATAATTTACCCTTCCACTCGTGGGGTACAAAGTATGTAGAAGGTTGTGGGAGTAGGAGTTCATGTAGTTATCTTAGAGTTATATAGTTGGTTTAGTTTGATAGATGTTGATTCGAGACGTATGGTTATATTGTTTAGGTTTAAAAGCCTATGCAATATTCATACTTCTACTGGCAAATGCTTACTGTAATACTAGTCAATCTCCTCACCACTCTACTCCTCTACTCCTTACCTCTCTACACCTCCACCTCTCTACACCTTCACCTCTCTACTCCTCCACCTCTCTACATTCTCTACTCTCACTCAATTTTCAAAGTATCCATAGATTATCACGTTGCTAAACAAAGATATATCAGTCATAGAGTTACTAAATCCTCATGGACCTCAAAATCATTCTTTCCTACTCTCAAACATCGAGACGTTGTCACCTTTTTATCTAAAAGCTCAACAAATCCACTTCACCATTGTTGGAAGAGGTGTTCTGTGTACTGCTTGCGGGTTTTGCAGGTTTCGAGTTACCGTTCGAGCTAAAGTCACCAAAGAAATCATCGTCAACCTTTTGTGGTTGCGAAGTAGTTCCGTTGGTTGGCTTAGCTTGTGGTGTCGTCTTGGTCTTAGTCTTGGCCGACGAAAACAAAGACGAAAATGCGTCGTTGTTGGTGCTGGATACCTTAACTGGTCCAGAAGATGTGGCAGTTGAATTGAAGCTTGGTGCAGAATTGAATTGTGGTTGCTGTTGTGGTGCTGTTTGTCCAAAAAATGCTTGGTTTTGTTGTTGCTGCTGTTGTTGTTGAGGGTTTGATTGGTACAAGTTGGCCAAGTTGTTGGTGACATTTGGTTTGGCTGGTTGCGATGGTGCTGCTTGGAAGTCATCAAAGTCATCATCTTCTTCATCTTCCGCATTGGTGGATTTAGAAGCACCATTGTTGTTTGATGGTTCATCTCCTAACAAATCGCCCAATAAGTCAGCCTCAGGTTGTTTAGGTTGTGGCTTGGTCTTAGTTCTTGAAGACGACGAAGTGGCGTTGACTCTTGATGATCCTGTGGTTGGCTTAGAGGATCCAGCAGTGGTCCCAACATCGTACTCTTCAAAGTTGTCGTTTGAAGTACCACTGTTACCATTCGAGTACGCAGCTGCAGGGTCATCGTATCTCTCACCATAGACACCACCATCTCCGTAAACCCTGCTACCGAACTCATCGTCATCTCCGGTGTAAGTACGACCTGCAGGTGCAGACAGCATTCCTCCGTACGCACTACTGCTCACACCTCCAAACTTGTTAGCATTGACCTTAGCCTTCTTACGCTCCGATCTGATCAAAGCATCGTCATTCAATAATCCAATCAAGTTCTTGGAACGGTTTCTTACGTTGATACCTTGGTCTCTTCCCTTGGAATCAATGTAATGGAACGACTTCAACATCTGAATCAATGATAAGTTAGCTCTAACATCATCAATAATTCTCTCAGATCCATTCTTAATCAAGTATTCAAGTAACTGCAACGACTTATAGATCTGTCTCCATTCATTGGCAGCCTTCTCGGTGAAACGACGGAAAATAAAACCAACAACTTCCTCTCTTTCTCTGTAGTTATAAGTACCTGCGGCAATCTGTGCCATCAACGTAGTGGACGCCCCCCATGGCTCATTGTTGGTGGCTTCACGCACCTTAGCCTCCATCTCTGTCAAGTTCATAGCAACTACATGTATGTTAGTATTCCACTTTTCACTTGCTAATCTCCTATGGATCATCTCGATATCAATAGACAACCACATGGGGGCATGTTCAGTAAAACATCCCCAATCCAAGATCTAACCTCACTATAATCGGATTCTCTTCTCAATAATACATACCATTCTGTGCCTTACGAACATAAGCCTTAACATCATAAAGATTGATGTTCTTAGCTGCGTCCTTCAAAAGATCCATTTTTATCTGACCAAATACCCTATTCTTATATACGTGAGTTCGTACTGAATTCCGTTCAAAAACTATCTAAATGTGCCCGTGGAATAAAAGGTTCTCAATAATCAATTGCTGATTGATGAATTCCACTCAAAGTTGCTCGAGTTGGTCTACTGATTGGTGAGGATATCAGTGGTCGTGGTGTCTTTTTCTCACTTTGAAATAAACAATCATGAGGACTGTATGCAGGTCGATAAGTACCGAACGGTCCCGATTTTTCAGTATTCCGTCAGTCATGATTCAGGTTAAAGTGATGGATTGTAAGTTGGGGTGTGGGTGTGATGGGTGATGGGTGATGGTGAGGGAGATAATCCGTTGTAATGTTGTTAGCTACAATTCTTATAAACTGATTGTGGAGTTCATTCAATATGAATCCACATAAACTAAAAAATATGCTATTAAAGATAAAATACAAACTATTATACAAGTGTTTGAATCATGCAATATGGTCATGTGAAGTATCACACTTTCTAATTCTGGTTGTTGTCTGGTACCTTATACTTGTTGGTCCAAAAAAATTCTTTATTCTGGGGTGCGTTTACTCTTATTGTTCAATTAAGTAATAAGAGTGTTTCAATCTAATGACAGACTTTTTCCAATTGGGATTATTTACGGAACCTTGATTTAATCCCCAGTGTTAAGTCTCTCAATTGTTGAACATTCTTGGGAAGTGGTTTCTTAGCCTTTGGACTCGTGGGTCTACTTTCTTCAATAACCCCAAGTCCAAATCCAGTGAGAATCGACGCATTGTTCATGGATGAGTTAGCTGAACTATATCCAATTGAGTTATTGAAACTATTTCTATGTTGGATATATTGCGAAACAAGCGACTTATTCACAGATCCACTGCTAGTATTCGAAAACGATGTGTTGCTGTTTGTTCGTTTTGGATTCGTAGAGTCTCGTATATGGTTATTCAAATATTCATACCTCTTTGCTCTCTTTGCTTGATCCAATATTTTCTGCTCAGTAACCCTCAAATGTGTCTCATCTTGTTCTAACGCTCTACGCTTCAGCTCTTCTTCAGGTTCTTCTGTTCTTCTTCTCTTCATATTCAACTTCTCAACCTTTTCAAGTCGTTCATTCCTCTTCAATCCACGCTTTGTTAACTGTCCTTGGAAGCCATTCTTGAGATTATTAAAGCCTTCAACCAATATCTCATTAATATTTCCTTCCTCAGGTGTCATGTCACAAAGTAATACTCTCTGAATGTTTTCATTCAGTTCCAACTTATTAAACTCAAGACTATTGGAAACATCCTCCTGGCTAAGACCTGCATTAGAAGAGTCCCAGTAGATCACTAGAATTTGAACTTTATAGTAACTAAACTTTTCAGCCAAAGATACAATCTTACTAAGAACTGAACAGTCTCTTGAAAGCTTCTCATGTATGCTGCCATATTTACCGTCAGCACTGGAAAGACCACACTCAAACAATATGAAAGACGTTTTGGAGAAAAAGTCCCTGTTCAAATAATTGTTATTGGGTAAACTGGTAAAATTAACAACCACTTTGTTCTCTGCAACAGACTTCTCATAAATTCTCTTCTCGGTATTTGCCTTCAAAAGTAACTTAGTGTTGAGCCATTTTGAATATGGAGAAGACCAATTCTCTACAACAAGAAGAAACTGTAAATTCGCTTCTTCAGCTTCAATGTTCAACTTGATTTTGCTTGAACATGTCCTGGCAAAGTCCTTTGTATCTATAGGAGACCAAAGCTGTTGGATTTCCAGCTGTCGTTCAACAATAGAAGTTTTAGTATCAAAGCTATGATCTTGAATGTGTCTTCTCTTGAAGAACGACTCATTCCCTGAATTGTTTGAAGTTATAGATGAACGCCTTTTAAGAGGAACCTTGAAAGATATAGAATTCAATTCGTCCTCTTTCTTGCGCTTCAAATCATGCTTCACTTTAAGATTGGCTCCAACTTTGCTAAGCTTTCTAATTGCCCTCTTCTTAGATGTGTCGTTGTAAAAGTTGTCGGCTTTAGCCTCCATTGTTTGCTGGAAAATAACCTCTGATAAAAATGCTTGATACAACTCAGCACTAAGAGAGTCGATGACTTGCTCACGCTCGCGTTTAACTCGATGTATTTCAATTAACTGTGGTAAAATAACATTCAACTCTTGACGTACCGTATCCTTTAGCATCTGGTCTATTATTTCCTCCATCGCAGCTGGGAATTTAGGATGGTCAATGAGTTTCCTCTGTTGGGGTTGTGCAGGTGATATTTGTTTGGGAAGTGCAATAGGTTTGGTTTCGCTAGGCGCAATGGTAGAGATCCTTGTTGGTTGTTGCTGAGAACTGGAAAAGTCGACTTTTGGAGCGCTGATAGTTTTCAAATTGGATGGGGCCGTAGGGGTAAGAGCCTGTATTGGTGTTTGCTTTTCACCAAAGCTGAACAGTGGGACTGAAGTTTTATTAGCTGTTTGAGCAGGAAGCCCAAAACTGGGTTTGAACGGTTCTGGCTTAGGTTTATTGAACGAAAGCTCTGGTCGCTTCTCTGCTGGTTGCCCAAATGTAGACAATGTTGCGCTCACATTACTTACTAATGGATTAGCTTGGGTAACAGTAGGTTTAATTTCTGTAACCTGTGGTTGGAAAGCCGGGATACTCTTCGGTACAGCACTCTGTTGAATGCTCTGGTTATTAATAGAACCGGCAAATGGTTTTCCAAATGTTGAGGTGGTTGACCTGTTAGCAAATCCCACAGGAATTGGGTTATTCGTATTAGCAAAGCTTGTACTAGGAACAACACTTGGATTTGGTATATTCACCTTGACAGCATCAAGAATTCGTTGTTCTTGTTTGATGCCCAAGTTTGCATTGGAATACCCTTGGTTGATAAAGTTTTTGAGCGATTGGCCCCTGATCTTCACATCCAATTGAGTCGAGTATGTCTGTGTTTTTTTAGCCTTTTCGTGGAAAGAATTCAACTTGTATTTGGTTTCAAGTTTCTCCTTGTTGAATAGATCAACTAACACTTCTCCATTTGTTTCGTCAACTACAGTATCTATCTCATAATAAGTGACAAAATTGACGAGTTTTTCAATGGAGTCAAAACCGAGAATGTTCTTCAAAACCTCTGCGGAGTACGCCTTTCCTTTTGTGTGGTAACTTCTACTCATAGCCTTCAACGCATAAAACCTAAACTCATTGAAATGGGTCTCTAAGAGACACCCGATCAAAAAGGGTGTTTCTTCACTGTAAACAATTCGGAAAAACTCAACAAACATATTCACAGCTCCTACAGAATTAGAATACCCTCTTTCCACAACATTGTTTTGAGAAATTAAGTTTCTAAGTTTCAAGGCTAGCTGAACTTTGGTATCCTGGAAAATACCTTGTGGTAGGTTTTGAATTTCTCTTTCCAATTCGGGGTCTCTAATATGACTGAGCAAATGGTATGCTCTGAATTCAGCTTCGTTGGGTGCTTGTCCACCATGGTTTCTTACATCATCATAAATTTCAATCAAAGTTTGTAGAGCTTTGTTGAATTGTTCCAATTCTTGTTGTTGTGAATATTCAAGTTCGCTACCACCCATGATGTGGAGTGAGAGCAAATGTATTCTGACGATTCTCTCGTTACAATCGATAGCTTCAGGTCCAAAAGAGTTCTGGTACGTGAAGTCCTGTCTAATGGATCTTGTTCTATCCCATATGAAAGAGTGTGACTCAGGAAGGTGTTGTACAATGGAGTCTACCAAATAGTTTAATGTTTGAACCAACACATGTGGGGGTCTAACTTCGGATGGCAATGGTGGAGGTTGTCCAGCAGCAGGTCTTGAGAATGCCTTTACTGCTCTTTCGCGTGAAATTCTATTGGTTGTTGGGTCTCTTTCAAGTTTCTTGACATTATTTTCTAAGGCTCTTCTTACTCTTTCAAAAGTTGGACACATATCAAGACATGATCCCTGGAATGATATGGCATCGGTCAAGTCTTTTCTAGTGTTTTCAGCATCCACCAATCCAAATGCTTCCATTTGACGTCTTTCTACTTCTCTCATTTTTTGGAATTCTTCGTAGAGTCCTTGTACGTCCAGGCCAGTGCTAGCACTTTCGATTGCGAGCATTCGATCTTGGTTCTGCTTGTCCCATGCATTTTGAACAAAAGCTGGTGTATACAATAATCTTGGTTGTGATAGAAGATATTTGGGAATTGGTCTTTGCGGTACTCTTTTTCGATTCTTGTTGAACCCCATCGACTCTGGGCCTACGAATAGTTCTCCTGTCAATTGGATTTCTTCAGGAGTATATGATTGCATCTGTTCTGGTGATTGTCGTGGAATCGCCTTGACAGGTTTCTCAAATGTCGAGTCATTCGTAGTCACTTCTTGTTTAGGTTGTATATTCTTATTATTCGTATCCAGTCTTGAATGATGATTCTTGGATGGATCTGGTTTAGATTGGGTATTCCTACTATCATTCTGCTTCCCAGAAGGTTTCCTATCAAACTTGCGTTTATCGTTGTTACCATTCCCATTCTTCTGACTATTGTTGTAATTCGGTACATTGCCATTTCTCTGAGGTTTCTTCTTCAAAGGACCATTTCCACTCCTTCGCGAGTCATGGAAACCATCGGAACCATTTCCCTGACCTTGACCACTATTAAAGACCTTCTGATTATTCCTAGCACCCTCCGAATTGAAATTGGGAGCTGCTCCAAATACAGATGATGACATTGTCTAAAGGTTGGAATATGCTATTATGTAAAGATAAAGGTTCAGACTAGTGCATCAAACAGCAAGATCGCGAGCAGCAACAGATAAGGAGTATAGCTATATGGGTCTTCCGCTAAAAGGTATGGTGGGGGTAGTAAGGGAATACTAAACAACGTCACTTTTTATTTTTGTTTTTTGCCTGTTGGTTTTTTCAGGTACGCTACGCGATGTTTGTTAGAGCTGGTGGTGAAGTTGGGGTAGAGAGATTTATTTAGTGGGTGATTGTATGGGGATTGAGTTGGGTACTTCTTAATTGATGTCTATTATTTATGTATTTCTATTTCTATGGTTAATTGACCCATTGTTGTCGATTATTCATTGAGATAAATATTGAAGATTCAGTTCTAAAGGAATGGGTATGGGTAGGGGCTATAATGTAAGGTAGTATACAACGTAACCTTGGATTAATTGATCATCGAGGTAATATTCAGGGATACAGTAAACTTTAATGTTGGATCGGATAGTTTCATTAACAAAGGCTTCCATAACATCAGGTTCTCTCAATTGAAGTGATAATAGTACACCTGTTGAAGGACCCATTAGCTTTTTCAATGCAGCAACTAAATATGGGACTAGATACTCGTTATACACGGTATCACAAGCAATAATCAAATCGGGCATCTGTGGTTCAGTAGATTTAAGAAGTTCACAATAATTATACCATCCATGGTCAAGATACTCCCAATCATATTCAAGTATACTGACCTTAGCTACTGTTGAGGCTGAGGAATTATCCTCAAAGTTCTGTTTAAGTAACTTGAGAATATGTTTCTGGTCAGTCGCAATATACTTAGAAACCTTAGGCCCTAGAACTGACGCACATACCCCAGATATTCCAGCTCCAAGCTCTACTACAAATAAGTCATTTTTGGATTGAAAGATCTTACGAAACGGACACTTCTCACTACTCAAGATCCACTCAAGTAGTCTGACAGATGCTTTCCAACACACAAACCCAGTCGATGATGTCTGCTTCGTCGAAGAAAGGGCTGATACAGATTGTCTGATTGTTAAATCAATTGTAGACTGACAAAGTGTGATCTCTATATTCTCTTTAGACCTATCGACATACCCTAAATTCTGATCCTCTGGAGGTGGGCGACTAGTGTAAAGTTCGTATATATGATCTTCCACCTCAGTGATCAATTCAAAGTCCGAGACATCGATGAGCTTATTCATATATAGACAAACCTAATTTTTTTTTTTGGAATAGTTCATCAGCACATTAATTATGCAATGATACCATTCAACAGAATGTATGGGTGATTTAGAGTTAGGATATTATTATTCAGTACATTCCGTTCCACTAGTCAACTAATTGATATTCAACAAGTCAACTGGCTACCTTTTGGAAAATATCCACCTGTCTACCTAGTTGCCAAATTTAGGCTTTAGTTAGAGTTCTAAGGTTGACATACCAACTTTCATACACAGTTTGAAATTTCACGAGTTTTAACTGACTAAGTCAATTAGGCTGTGTGTGACTTTAAATTTCACTGTCTAGACAATAGAATTCCTACGAACCTGTCATATACGTACAAGATGCCATAGTTGCAGCTTGACACTTGATAATGATATCAAAAGAAATGGCTGCGAAATATCTTATTCTATTTTAAACTTTTTAGATTTTTCATGTTTCCAATAAAGCCTACTTCATTTCTTTCATTTAAAGTTAAACGTTACAGTTGACCATTGGAAATTACAATTAAACTTCATTCTGCATCTTTTCACATTATTTATATATCTAATACTTAAGTTTTATTTTTAGATGGTTAAATGAGTCCCTTGACATTCAAGAGCTCGGCAATCAAAATACCGGCACCTGCAGCTCCAATGATAGTGTTGTGAGACAACACAACCATCTTAAAGTCCAATACTGGGTCTGGTCTGATTCTACCAACTGATACACCGTACCCATTGTCTCTGTTTCTGTCCAATCTAGGTTGTGGTCTGTTTTCTTCTTCCAAAACATGGAGAGTTTGTTTTGGTGCTGAGTGGCATCCCAACTTGGTGGCCTCACAAACGTAGTCATGTAATACTTGTTTCACCTGTTCAGTAGATGGAGCAGGTCTGTTCTTGAATCTCAAAGAAATACACTCAGTGTGTCCGTCAATGACAGCGACACGGTTACATTGGGCACTCACCTTCATTTCGTCATCAGACAATGGTGCAAATTCACCTCCGTTGATGTTTCCCAAAATCTTCTTGGTTTCCCATTCCATCTTTTCTTCTTCTCCACTAATGTATGGGATAATGTTATCCAAGAGATCGATTCCTGGAACACCTGGGGAGAAACCAGCACCAGAAATAGCTTGCAAGGTGGTGGTGGTAAGAAGGTCGATTGGACCAAATGCGTCAACCAATGGCTTCAATGGAGCAACCAAACCAGCAGTCGAACAATTGGAGATACAGATAATATAGCCAGGCTTCTTGCCTCCATTCTTCTTTGCAGCAGCCACCTTGTCTTCAATAACAGACAAATGCTCAGTGTTCACAATAGGAACAATCAAAGGTACATCTGGAGCCCTTCTGTAGTTCTTGGCGTTGGAAACAACTACCAAACCTGCCTCTACAAACTTCTTTTCAATCTCTCCAGCATAGTCAGCATCTAAGCCTGAGAAAACAACGTCACACTCAGCAAATGCAGCTTCCGTACATTCTTCAACCTTGATATTCTCAGCACTCTTTGGTAACAACTCAGTTTGCTTCCAAGTAACTGCATCCTTATAAGCCTTACCTGCTGACCTGGCAGAAGCACCCAAAGCATGGATCTCAAACTCAGGATGGTCGGCTAACAATAATATGAAACGCTGACCAACTGAACCAGTCGCTCCTAAAACACCTGCTTTCTTAAGTGCCATTTTCTGTTAATTATAAATCTAGAAAGTAATGTAGTATAAAGAAAATTTCCAGATCTCTCATGTTGAAAATTGAATCAAACTGACTCATTTCTGGTAGCGCAGCAAAGTTGGCCTGAAACGGAAGAGAAAAATGCGATGAAGTGCGACAAGAAAATGGTCATTGCTTGTGACAAATGTCACGAAAACGACATTATCATGTCGCGTAAAAAGTCGTCTTTCTAACAAACGCGTACCATTAAAAAAAAAGTTGAAATTTCGAAACAAAAGTGAAAAACACTTCCACTAAGGTTAAAAACAAGGATATGGTGAACACTGATTTCGAGAGAATATATTTGAACCAATCGAAGAGTGCTGGGCGCATGCGTATAGCAGACTCAGGATTGGGGTGGAAAGCAGCTGGAACCAACAATGTGAACAAGACACCATTCTTGTTGCCATCAGAAGAGATTTTGATGTCACTGTGGTCGAGAGGATCCAGGGGATATGAATTGAGAGTGCAGACCAAGAATCAAGGTGTAGTGATGTTAGATGGGTTTGATTCTGAAGATTTCTCGAAATTAAAACAAGAATTGCAAAGAAACTTCCACTTGACATTAGAGCACAGAGAACATTCGTTGAGAGGATGGAATTGGGGTAAAACAGACTTGGCTAGAAACGAGTTGATTTTCCAGATAAACAACAAGCCCGACTTTGAGATTCCTTATGCGGCTATCAGTAACTCGAATTTGACGAGTAAGAATGAAGTGTCGATCGAATTGAACTTAGAGAACGAGGAGTTTGCTGGTGATGAGTTGGTTGAGATGCGGTTTTATGTTCCAGGAACTGTGGAAGGTGAAACCAAGACAGTAAAGAATGAGAATGGCGAAGAAGAAGAGGAAACTGAGGAAAT
Source organism: Kodamaea hsintzibuensis (nom. inval.) (assembly GCA_030568835.1). Classification (NCBI taxonomy): domain Eukaryota; kingdom Fungi; phylum Ascomycota; class Pichiomycetes; order Serinales; family Debaryomycetaceae; genus Kodamaea; species Kodamaea hsintzibuensis (nom. inval.). Next base: position 49,871 of record JAJMJA010000020.1, read on the forward strand.
CAGTGCGGCTTCTGTATTCTATGAACAATTGAAAGATAAGGCTGACATTGGACAAGTTTCTGGCGAAGCCATTGTTTCGTTCAGTGATGTGTTATTCTTGACACCTAGAGGTCGTTATGACATTGACATGTATCCTACATCATTGAGATTGCGTGGTAAAACATACGACTACAAAATCCAATACAAACAGATTGAGAGGATCTTCTCGTTACCAAAACCAGATGAAACGCACCACATTATTGTTTTACAAATTGACCCACCATTGAGACAAGGTCAGACACGGTACCCATTCTTGGTGTTACAGTTTGCCAAGGAGGAGGAACTCGAGCTCGAGTTGAATGTTTCTGAATCAGAGTACGAGACAAAGTACAAGGACAGATTGAAGAAGAACTATGACGCAGCAACACATTTAGTCATGTCTCACTGTTTCAAGGGGTTGACAGAACGTAGGTTGATCGTACCAGGATCCTTCCAATCTAGATTCCTCCAACCAGGGATTGCATGTTCGTTGAAAGCATCAGAAGGATACTTATTTCCATTAGACAGATGCTTCCTTTTCGTAACCAAACCTACAGTGTACATTCCATACTCGGAAATCAACAATGTAACGATGTCAAGAACTGGAGGAGGAGTATCTGCACTGAGAACATTCGACTTGGAGATTAACTTGAGAGGTAGCAACCAAAGCCATATTTTTGGAAGTATAGACCGAGAAGAGCAAGAAACAATTGAAAAGTTCTGTATTGAGAAGAATATCCGTGTGAAGAATGAAGAAAAGATTGCTAAGGCAATGTTGGTTAAAGCAATGAATGAGGCTGATGACAATGATGACGGAGATGTGGATATGGGTAGTGCAGGTGATGACGACGAAGAAAGTGTTGACGACGATTTCCAATCGGGATCTGACTCTGATGTTGCCGAGGAATTTGATTCAGATGCCTCAGTGAGCGATTCTGAAGATGAGGGAGCGGCTGCGAAACCAAAACAAGACGACGACAGACCCCCTAAGAAGAAAACCAAAAATTAAGCAAACAAATCAACAGACAAGAAGGGCTGGTCGAAATGACGTCAGTAGAAAAGTGAAGTGATAGAATGACGTGAGTTGATTCTACAAAACACATACACCTCTCAAAGGAAGATTAAGAGAAAGAGAAAAGGTACTCAAATAAGCGACCCCTTTTTTTTGCAGTTGTGGAGATGGAATTGGTATATAAGACCAAGAATTAAAGAGTAGACGAGGTACGATTTATAATAGTCGAGACCACCCAAAACACATTAGAAACACTTCTGCTACACATTTGTGTTACAAGAGCAGGAGGTCTAGATTAATCTGTAGTAGATGAATAAGATCTACCCCGAGGCCAGAGCGTTTCATTACATCCACGTATATTTTATGTAGTATATCGAAATTAATCAGTAACAAGGTCGTAATTAGAGCACGACATCTATTTATACATAACCAACGTAGAGTAACAAACACTCTGAAGTGCGAAATGATTAGATAACTCACTTTGTGAATTATTTGAACACCTCTTCAAGCACTTTCTTTTTGATGTGATTTACTACGTGAAACTTAAACTGATGGGACTGGAATGTCGAGGAGGACGTTCTTTGCATACGGCTTTTTTGGGACTAAGGTCTAGCCACGACCTGCGCAACCCTCAACGCAACGTCATGCATTTGATACCAATTGTCCGCACAGAGCAAGTCTATCTACCAAGTTTCCCAAAAGGGCAATGTAATTGAATTCTCGATGCCCCAAACGAGCAGTCAGGCCAGCATGAAACCTGATTCAAGTAAAGCAACATGTTTCACCCCAGTATATAAATAAACGGGGACATCAGTCATGGGTGCGCACTTTTCTGAAAGTTCTTCTCTTACTGCCCTTACAACATCCGATTTAATCCATCACCTGCTTGCAACTTGTGAACGCACCTGGTTTTAAAAAAAGTTTAATTAAGTCTTCTACTACTTTGACTTTTGGTACAAACCTTTGGAGCGCATATTTAAGAGAGGTTTAATAATAGTTCATTCACACGCACCCTTACGAGTGTGAATTATTCCCGTATATTTAAGAAAGCCAAATCCCCGAACAAGTAAAGAATGGTGTTATCTCACCAGAAGTCTCAATTGCAACTATTTGATAGTGAGGAGTTCAAAGATTATTTGTTATATTCCGACGCAAGTGATCAGTTTAGTGATCCAGTTCAAATAGATTATCCAGTTATCACAAAGGCGATTAATATCATTCCTAAGATGTCTACTCAAGAACCTTTGACAATTTCAACGATTCCTTCGAGGTCTCCTAATAGACCTAGCTATAACTCTAAGATGATTCAAGGTGCCTCGACTGTTTCTTCTCCTGGCACTCTGCTGCTTTCAAGTTTTAAGGAGAAGAACACTGACACGTCTTCTATTCTGGATGACTCTGTGTTTTCCAGCAACGACTTGATTGGAGATGATGATGATGATGAAGATGGAAACTTTGGCTTAGATGAAAGCGACATGGAAGACCTTCTTGAAGAACTCGAACTCGATGACAAAGGTCATTCTACAAATGTTTTCAACATTGATGGAGTCGTCTCCATTGTGGAAATCCACAACCCTACACAGAGCACTACACACATTCAAACCAATGACAGGAAAAGAAAAACCTTGTCCTTCATCAAATGCTGATTTGATTTCATTCTCAGATCCCCGTTGGTACGACCACATTGTTAGTTGATCTAACACTTCCACTCTTTTGCATTGTATTTTTACTACTCCCCCCAACTCAAACTGTATCATTCTTTAATATCCAACGTCCTAACGATTACATTCTTTTGCATAATTTATACCCCCCTGCCCCTGCCCCCTGCCACCTTTGTTTTGCTAGTTTGCTCTAGTATTTAGCTTTTAATAAAGTGATATGAAATAGGAAAGAAAGAGGAGTTTGTTATATGAAATAGGATATACTACTTATACTATTTGGAATAAGATGGCAAATATAATATCCTATTTAAAAACTTGTTTCCTAATTTAAGTGCAACCTGAATATCCTATTTGATACATAACAGAAGGAGAAGTAAGGCACGAACAATCAAGCGATGCAACTTGAACACATCCAACTTTATACAAAACGAAGTGGTGTGGATAATATGGTTAGAGGTGAAATCAATCCAACGCCTTGCTCCTTGAAGTGGAGTCTGTGGTGGGGATTAAGTATGGAGTATATGTTCCACAAAACCTTGATGGACTTTTTAACATGCTGCACAAATTTAATGAAGGGGAGGTTGAAGAGCAAAGGCTCATAGTATTTTCAATTTAGTAAATTGTTTCGTTGGGTTGTATACATTACAACGGTATTGACTCAATATTCCAAGGATTATGGTTTGAAGAATAATCGTATTCTTCATTAGGTTAAAGAAACCCTCACCCCCCCCCTAAGATCGGTTTGATTTCCTCCATTCATAAATACCTTGATCTAGTAATTGGACCTTTGACACTTCATTTACACTTAATGTACACTTAAATAAACACTTAATTACATACTCTTTTTACTTTGCTAAATTAGTTGGTTAATCCTTCCCCTCAACCTCAATCTCCTCGCTTCGAACTATCTTCAGTTTTAATCTCACTATATCTGAAAAGCCTCCACATTCTTCTATCTCATTGTTCATCTCCTCCTCCACTTAAAGATCAGTATACACCACCAGAGAGCACACATTTTCATAAACCCACAACTTGAACTGTGGAGAAACTCACTATAGTGCTCATCTACTATATGTGCAGTATTTACGTAAATCCTACCGCAACCTAAAGAAAGACTCATCAATACAAATCAACTTAGCAACCCCCCTAAAGATCCAGAACATTCGCAAAACCAACGGTATTCTTTATTTCAACTCCGGCTTAATCGAACCCCAACATAAACCCCCAACTCGCTAACAAAAGATTTTCTTGTATTCCCCCACTTTTTAATCTGGTGAGAACGGAATCGTGATTCATCAAGAGCTCCGCAAACCTAAGCCATTAGTATTGGACCTGCCGCGCGAAATTAATGGAATATTAAAAGCATTCACCTATTATACTTAAACTAAAGGTCAAGGCACTAGTGTATATTTCTGGAATAGAACATCTCCAGATTAAAGTTTTGAGTGCTATTTCTTTAATCTATACTGAACTTTTCATAACCAAAAGCTACAAAAACAGAAAGCTGATAATGTCACTCTCACTAAGTTTAGTCATATATTCAGCAGTGAAGCCCATCTTCAAGATCTACTTTATTGCAGGTCTAGGGTTTTACTTGGCAAAGAAGAATATCTTTACAGTTACAACATGTCGTGATATCTCCAACGCTGTGGTGACTGCCATTATGCCGTGCTTGATTTTTGAAAATATTGTGACTAATCTCAAGAGTTCGGACATCAAGAACATAGGTATTCTCTTTTTATCTGGTACAGTTCTTACTCTGACCGGAGGTCTTCTAGCCTACCTCACTAGCATTGTCACGAAATCGCCGAAAAGGTGGCTCGGAGGGTTATTATCGGTAGGATTATTTCCTAATATTTCAGATTTGCCCATTGCATATTTGCAGACACTATCCAAGAGTGGAGTCATTACTCCAGACCAGGGAAGCAAGGGTGTAGCTTATGTGTGTATCTTTTTAGCTGCCCAGATCATGTACCAGTTCAGTTTCGGGCTCTACAAGTTGATACAGTGGGATTTTCGTGAGTCATTGCTAGATGAAGAGCAAGGGATTTCTACGTCAAGTGATGAGGGAAAGAAGGTGGAAGAAAAAGATGATGGAGACGACATAGACTCTGACCAGGAAGCTTCATCTATAGCATCCACCACGGTCACCGGAACAAGGAGTGCTGTAGAGAATATCCAGCACGATCAGTTCTTGCTTGCTAAAGGGAACTCCAACACAAGTGGAAGAAGAAGCGAACATGAATCATCATCTCTAAACTTGGCCCGTGTAAGGTCAACAGACTTGCGTAAACAAAAATCACAAGACATTAAAGACGTTCTTCACGAATATTCGGAGTTTAATGATAAGAAGAATATGGAGAAAATGCCTTCTGGAATTATCGATTCAAGTGCGGCTCCAGTGATGCCAGACGAACAAGAAGAAGAGCATGTTAGTGTAGTGAGTGAACCTAAGCAAAAGTCCAAAGTCAAGTCGTACTTGATTCAACTAGGTAAGAATTTCATGACCCCAAATTCGCTTTCTTTGATTGTATCATTGATCATTGCCATGTCGCCTCCATTAAGAGCACTTTTCGTGCCAACACCTAGTTTCCACATAGCCCCTGCTCCAGATCAACAACCACCGTTATCGTTCTTGATCGATCTTACAAGTTATATAGGAGCAGCCTCTGTGCCATTAGGTTTGATGCTTCTTGGAGCTACGATCGCTAGGTTGAAGGTGAAGCTGATGCCAGAAGGTTTCTGGAAAACAGCTCTTATGATAACCTGCTGTAGACTCATCTTATTACCTATGATTGGTGTGGGAATGAGTACAGGTATGGAAAAGGCTGGATGGTATAATGACGTCATTATTAGATTCATCAGTGTATTGCAATTTGGTTTACCCAGTGCAACTGCTTTGGTGTACTTTACAGCCTTCTACACAGACCCAAACTCTGAGGATCACTTACAAATGGATTGTTTGGCAGTGACTCTTATTGCTCAGTACGCAATTCTTTGGTTCACTCTTCCATTTTTGGTCACCTTCACATTCAAGGTATCGATTGGAGTTTAATTTAGAAAGTAGAGCACAAGACGGTATTATAATGGTAATAATATCGTATGTTCACTTCACTCCACTCCACTATTCCTATTCTTTTCGAAAATCTTTTGAAAAGATTGAAATCTTTCGAAAACAATTCTTCAGGTATTCAAATCCTAAAACATTTGAATCTGAGACTTGAGCACTTGAACCTAGAGTCCTTATCTTAAACTTTAAGTTTACAAGTTACCTCAGCCTTGAAAACATTGACCTAATACGGTAATATAGCATGAACTCAACTTTCTCAAGTTGCCCTATTTTTACATTCCATTCATATTGATACATTTGACGTCATCCCACCATAACAATTGCTACCACAAACCAACTGTCACACACTTCTAATCTTTATTTATTTTCACTTCATTAGTGACCGAACTCTTAATCTATTTCCTAATCAATAAAAACATTTTAATAACTAGCACGTGACAACAACAAGAGGGTATAGGATTTAAGTTGCTATTCATTTCAAGCAGGGTTTATAAAACAATATACGTATTCCTTTCAATTGAAACAATTTCATAAAGAATGGCCTTATATTACAATTTAGTTTTCGCCTTGTTGGTGTTTGAGATGGTGTTTTTCACCATTTTATCTTTACCTTATCCAAGGAAGATTCGGAGAACGGTATTGACTACTGTGCTGGCACCATTTAGGAATGAACAATTCCAGATTGCTGTCAAGTGTATTCTAGGATTCATTTTAGTTTTGTTTATTGATTCGCTCAATAGACTTTGGAGTGTTGAGCTGGAGTTGCGTGCTAACACTACGGGCAATGCTGTTGCTGGCCTTGTTACTGAGAGAGCAGAAATTCAAGCTAGAAGATTCTATGCTCAGAGAAACATGTACTTGTGTGGATTTGCCTTGTTTTTGACATTGACTATCACTAGAGTTTACTCATTAGTTGCTGAATTGATCCTCACAAAGGATAAGTTGGATGATGCTAAAGCTTCAAACTCTTCTGATCCAAAGGTTGACTCCGTCACCATTGCCAAATTGAAGAAGGAATTGGCTGAAAAAGATCAAGATTTGGAAATCTTGAAAGACCAAGCTAAAGCATTGACAAAGGATTATGACAGTGTTTCAACAGGTGCAACTAAAAGAATCTAGGGCTCGCAATCGACATTCCGAGTAGTGATGAGTTGAGTTATAGCAAGCGAGATTATTCACTTTATATAGGTAATATGAAAATATGATATATATCCGAAATCATTGTAGTAAAATTCTTTATATCTTCTTCTAGAGTATCTACAGAGTGTGTTTAATTTTAACTCTAATATCTAAATTGTACTATAATCTATTCATTGTTCTTATCATAAGCATTACTCTTATGCTTAGGAATGAACAGGAATCCCTCACTTGCTTTACCCAAAAACATCTCTGTGATCTTGATCCAGTCTCTGTAATCACTAGATCCCAACAAGGTTTCCATTTCGTTTCTTCCCTTCCATTGTGGTGGTCTTTGGTTAATTCTAGGTGGTAATCTTTCTAAGATTCCAACAGGAATGTATCTGTGTGTGAACCCAATGAACTCACACATAAACCTACGTGCAAGGTTAACACCATATTCATCAGATCCCCAGTGTTCGATGGCAAACTTGGCATACTTTTCCATAATCTCAAGTCTTTCAGAAGCTGATTTATCCAAGTACTGTTGAGCTTCAACTTCTTCAAAGATCCAAGGTTTGATTAATGCTCCACGCGCAACCATCACAGAGTCAATGCCTTCGGTGTTGACAGCAGTGTGCCAATCTTCGTGTGTGAATACATCTCCATTTCCTACAAACCATGTTGGTTGAGCATCGCTTCTTTCTTTGTCTTCTGACTTCTTGTCGTTCCATTCAGCAACAACTTTTCCTACTTCTCCGATATAGTTCCAGTCGGCTTCTTTCGAGTATCTTTGTTGTCTAGAACGTCCATGTAAGGTGATGGCAGCGACGTCTTCTTCAGCCAAAACACGCGAAACTAATTGTTTTGCAGTGTTCTTGCTGTCTCTAGTTCCAGTTCTGATCTTCACAGTCACTGGAATATCACCGGACGAGTAGTTCATACCCTTTAAGATTCTGACTAAACGAGCTGGTTGGTCCATCAATGCTGATCCTTGTCCTTGACGGTACAATAAGTCGATTGGACAACCACAGTTCAAGTTCAACTCAGAAACATGAGAGGCTTCATTATAAATAGTTTCCGCAGCTTTGGCAGCTGCAAAGTGCTTCGAAGCAGCAATTTGCACTCCAAAACCAGGGTACTCAGACTTGTGTGCTTTTGGTAATGCCCATTCTGCATTTGTTCCTTGCAATAATGGGACACTAAGTGCCATTTCAGAATATGTAACATCTGCACCTAATGTTTTCATAAGACGACGGTATGGTAAGTTACCAACAGTTGTCAATGGAGATACAATCTTGGCGTTGCGCAAGTAGAGTTTCTTCTTTTCTGAAGGTTTGAATGGTGCTTCTTTGTATGAAGCATAAACATCTTTAACTGTGTTTTCATTTTCAGTAACCTCTTTTGATTCATCTGCTTCATTTGCTGCTGCTGTTGCTGCTGCTGCCTCTGCGGCAGCTTGAGCTTTAGGAATATTATTCTCATTGTTGACCATTCCATCCAACCATGGCTCAACCTTGTCTGCTGAATCGAATACATACTTTCTCTTTTGCAATAAGTTCTTTCTTTCAGATGTAATCTTGTTCACCTCACGGTTCTCTACTGTTGCAGCTTCGAATTTGGCCATATCTTTGATTAACTTTTTGGTTTCCTTGTTGTAGTGGGACAGTAACCATCTACATTTCAACCCAGTAGGACAGTATCCAATTGCTTCATACACTGGACAAACTCCTTCAATGTCTGGTTGTTTGCTGGCAAGATAAGTCTCGACATCATGTGTGTTACGACATTGACTAGCTCCAAAGGAACATTCCTTGATATTATCTGGGTCCAATACAGATGAACATAAACGAACCTTTTCTGATCCTTGTTTCAAGTCCCTATTCTTGTTCTGGCCCTTTTGTTTTTTGCCTTTACCCTTTCCTTTACCCTTTCCTCCTCCTCCATTTTCTTGCTCTCTGTCACCACCTTCAGCCTCATCATCATCGTATTGAACACGAATACTTCTACTATCGTTGTTGATAACAAACTCAGCCTTCACAGGTGCTACTCCCTTATCATAGGTATCTTGTTTCTTAACTTCACCTCCTTCAATAGGTTCACCTTCTCTTTTGGTTGTCATCTTGAAGTGTCTTACTATGATTCCTTTAAATTTTTCACTTTGCGGAGAAGTTTACACCAACTGATGCCAGACATAAAGACACAGTAAATACACTCAACATTCTAGAAATGTATAAGAACAATTACAATATTTACTACTGAATACAATACATAACCTCAATTCACAATACCGATTCCTTAATCCATCCTTAAGTTGTTACTCTGAACACTCTCATCTCTTCCATCTTTATCTCATCGCGAAATATCAGAAGTTAACAAAAAAAAATCCATATTGTACCAAACCTTCATTAATGGTTGAATCTATAGAGAAGAAGAGAAGAGTCGTCGCCGAGGGTTCTAGTACCTCTGTTGTAAAGCCTTCTAAGATCTTTAGTCCTTTTAGAGTTATCGGAAACATTTCTAATGAGATTCCTTTTGCTTTAGGTACTTTAGGATCAACCTTTTATGCTGTTACAAGTGTTGGAAGATCGTTTCAAATATATGATGTTGCCACATTGCACTTGTTGTTTATCTCACAACAGCAGTGTGAGTCTAAGATCTCATGCTTGGCTGCTCATTACCATTATGTTTTTGCTGGTTTTGCAAACAAAGTTGGAATCTACAGAAGAGGTCGTTTGGAACATACTTTAGTATGTGATACCAAAGCTACAGTTACCAAGTTGTTGACCTTTGGAGAGTACTTGATCGCTGCTACATCAGCAGGTGAAGTATTTGTATTCAAAAAGAAGGGTGGTGAGAAGTATGCTACAGAGTTGTACACTACTTTGACTAACATCAATACTGAAATTGATGGAGAGATTGTCGGCTTGATCCACCCACCAACGTACTTGAACAAGATTGTAGTAGCAACCACAGGTGGATTATTCATCTTCAACATTCGTACTGGTAAGTTATTATTCAGATCTCCAGACCAACAGTTTACTGGTCTCAGCATTTCATGTGTTGAAGCTGCCCCAGTGTTGGACCTTATTGCTGTGGGTACTGCTACAGGAAGCGTAGCCTTGTACAACTTAAAGAAGGGTAAGATCATGGGTAACAAGATTGCTACCGACGCCACCTCCAAGGTGGTTTCGCTCTCATTCAGAACCGATGGAAGCCCTCACTTTGTAGCTGGTATGAGCAACGGTGACTTGCACTTTTACGACTTGCAACGTAGAACCCGTGTACACGTTTTGAGAAGCGCACACAAGGAAATGCACGGTGGTGTAGCCAGTGCTAAGTTCCTCAATGGTCAACCTATTGTCGTCACCAATGGTGGAGACAACACATTAAAAGAATTCGTGTTTGACCCAACCTTATCAACCTCCAACTCGGCTGTTGTATCGTCACCACGTCATTTAAGATCTAGAGGAGGTCACTCAGCTCCTCCATTGGCAATCGAATTCCCTCATGAAGATAAAACTCACTTTATTTACTCTGCCTCAAGAGACAGAACTTTCTGGCAATTCTCTTTAAGAAAGGATGCTCAAGCTCAAGAAATGACCCAAAGAGTTCCTAAAGCTAAGGGAAGACAAGCTGGTCCTACGATCCGTGAAAAGGTTCCTGAGATCTTCGCTATTTGCTCTTCTCAAGTGAGAGAAGGTGAATGGGAAAATGTAATCACTGCACACGAAGAAGAACCCTTTGCACGTACCTGGGATTCACGTAACAAGAGATTGGGGCGCCACAACTTGAATACCGTGGATAGCGGAATAGTGAAAGCAGTTGGAATGTCCCACTGTGGAAACTTTGGAATTGTGGGTTCATCTCTTGGAGGAATCGGTGTCTACAACTTACAATCGGGTTTGTTGCGTAAGAAATACATGTTGCATAAAAAGGCAGTCACAGGAATTGCCATTGATGGTATGAACAGAAGAATGGTCAGTTGTGGATTGGATGGTATTGTTGGTTTCTATAACTTTACTGAGTCAAAGTACTTGGGTAAGTTAGAATTAGAAGCTCCAATTACCTTGATGGTTTACCACAAATCCAGTGATTTGGTTGCCTTAGCATTGGATGACTTAAGTATTGTCATTGTTGATGTTACCACCCAGAAGGTGGTAAGAGTGTTGTACGGTCACTCCAACCGTATCACCAGTTTAGACTTTTCTCCTGATGGAAGATGGATTGTTTCAAGTGGTTTAGACGCAACACTTAGAACTTGGGATATTCCAACCGGAGGATGTATCGACGGTGTATTGTTACCTAGTGTTGCCACTCAAGTTAGATTCTCACCACTTGGAGACTACTTGGCTACAACTCACGTTTCAGGTAACGGTATTGCGTTGTGGACTAACAGAGCCCAATTCAAGCCTATTTCTACAAGACACATTGAAGAAGAAGAATTTGCAACCATTATGTTACCGAATGTTTCTGGTGATGGTGGTGCATCCATGATAGACGGAGCTTTAGAGACTGAAAGAGACGATGAAATCGACATGAACACATACACTTCCTTGGACCAGGTTGATGAATCTTTGGTAACCTTATCTTTGGGCTCTAGAACAAAGTACAGTACATTAGTACACTTGGATACAGTAAAAGAACGTAACAAGGCAAAGGAAGCATCTAAAAATAAGCCTGAAAAGGCTCCATTCTTCTTGTCCTTAACTGGAGAAGCTGTTGGAGACAGAGCATCTGGAGCAGAAGGAAAAATCTTTAACCATAAACCACAAGAAGGTGAAGAAGACGATGAAGTCACCAAATTACAGAAGTTGAAGACTAGCAATGGACATGCATTCGAGTCTGAATTCACTAAACAATTGAGAGAAGGTTCAACCACAGAAGATTACTCTAAATTCTTGGACTTCTTAGTGAAGACTTCACCAGCAGTGATTGATTTGGAAATCAGATCTTTGAATTCATTCCCACCATTGAATGAAATGGCTCACTTTGTTCAAGCTTTGAACCAAGGTGTCACTACCAAAACCAACTACGACTTGTACCAAGCAATCTTTGCCATGTTTTTGAAGAACCATGGAGATGTCATCCATAACTTTGAACAAGAAGATGAATTCCAAGAGGAAGTGGAGAAATGGTACAAGAATAATAGAGAAATTGAGGATGAAATGGACTCATTGGTGAAGTATTGTTCTGGTGTTATTAATTTCTTAAGTAGTGTTTAAATAGTAAATGGTTAATATTACTAGAGTATAACATCGTAAATGAGTCTGACCTAAAGAATATCAATAAGAATTGTCATCATTCTCAATAAGTTACCTAACCAATGTAAGAACCAACGGTTCAAGTAACGTAAATAGTCTATATACCCTTAATCCACACCTGCATAGCACGTGTATTCATGGTGTTCCTAATCATTATTCCCATCATTGCCAATCTCAATGTGTGCTTTGAAATAAGTTTAAGATTAAAAAAAAGTCACTTGTCTCATTAGACGATTCCCAGGCTATGAATATTGACATAGTGGAACCATGCAACAGGATACAGCTTCCTGGAGGAGTGGGTAAGGCATCTTCTATTCTAAATACTAAGAAGGGAAGATTATTTGTGGGGTTGGCCAATGGTGACATCTTATCATTTAAGCGAACCATTCCTCCACCTACAAATACATCGAAGGCATCTAGTGGAGAAGGTACCTTTGCGCTTGAGAGTACATTTCGTAATGTTTCCAAAGATGGTAGTCCAATCGAAGGATTGACCAGTGTCTTGAATTCTAGCGAGTTCAAAGATATCATTGCAGTCACTACTATTGAGGCTATTCGGATATTTGAGATTGCAGGAACCAACATCAATTTAGTCCAGGAATTACCGAATTCAAAGAACAGTACATTCAATAGGATCTTTGATCAATTGTTCTTATTCAGTGCAAAGAAGAAGTTATTCATCTTCGAAGTGAAGTTACAATTCAATACATTTCTGCTCCAGCAACTTCAAGATATTTCATTCAAAGAGAAGGTCAAGACTATTTCTTTATATCCAAGTACTTCAACTACCTCTGATGATTCAAATGATGGTCAGAACCATCGGAAATCACTCTTGGTCAGTCTTCTGAATGAACTTTTATTATTGGATCTCACCGATTTCAGTGTGAAAGAACTCCCAGTGAAAGAGGAGTCAAGTTTATACAACTTCACACACAGCACATCCTTCAGCTACTTCAGTTTAGCATCCTCGGATCCCCCATCCTGGGCAATTAGCATTTCACCAAGTAAACTTCTTTTGATTAAGGATACACTGGTCACACTTATGGAGGTTCTCGATGACGGAGAACTGAGTCTCAAACAATCGCCAATCAAACTATCATCGGTCCCGATGTTTGTATCGTTCGTATCACCATTGTACTTGTTGGTTGTGTACAATAAAAGATTGGAAATTATAGACTACGAAACTGGCGACTTAATACAGAGATTCAACCATCAGTTGAACTCGAACCAAATCCTTGCATCTCAAAATGGTAACTTCATTTCTCTACTAGCTTCCTCGGGATCCAGCATCCTGCAATTTCACATCTTGGGATTCCAGAAACAAATTGACCAGTTCTTGAGCATAAGTGGGAAGGGTTCGTCTTCTGGAAACGTTAAAGACCCCAAAAATGATCTCAAAGTAATTGGCTTGGATAAAAGTATCGCCCTTGTTACTAAAATAGAGAGTACAGACGATTTCTTTAGACAGGGTGAAACAGAATACGATGATAAGAAATCACAGAAGAAAAAGCAGTTGGTTTTACGAGAGTTGTATCGAAAGAAAGCAATGATTTTATTCGAGTCTTATTCAAAGTATCATGAGTCTCTTGTGGAAATAAGCTCAGAATGGTTGATATCATATCGTGAAACATTAAGTCTTTTTCCTGACTTCATCAATGGAGAATTAAAGATAGTGAACCATGGAGACTATCCAAGTAACATTGAAGAATCAACGAGTGTGAGATCTTTTTCACACAATATTGTCAAGAGAATCTCTTTGGAAGATATCCTTGCAACAAAACTCAACTCTACAGACTCTGGAACTGATAACGACACTATAGATACTCGCTCAGTCAAGGACTCGCTCAAGCAGCAGTCATCGTTTCCCAATGGCATAGCATCTCTAAGCAGTCCTATGGCACCAAGCAGCAGTAAGTTTGGGTTCCTGAAGTCCCAAAATGTCCGGAAATTCATCAAAGCAGTCAACAACTTAATTATTTATTTGACAGACCAAAGAAGAATACACCTTACCTTCTTTCATGATTCACATGCAACTATAAAATGGAAGGGAGTAGATGTTACAGCCTTTGACATTTACCCATCAATAACAACTGAGAACTTGAATCATCAGATAAGTCACATCGCCCTGGTACTTGACACTACGTTGTTTCTTTGTTATTTCTACACGAAACCTATGATGTTGGGTCCTTTATTACGACTCCCAAATAACCAATGTAATGCTAAGGTTGTCAATGACTGTTTGTTATTTACACTCAATTCCACCCATAATAATAATCACCAGTTTCAATTTCACCAGCAAACTAATTTTATCAAGGAACTTCTTGACTTTTATTATGGACGGAATTTGCATAAAGATGCTTTGGAAATGTTATACAGATTATCACATAATGATGAAGAGGAATCAGCTAAGCAAGGAGAGACCACGCAGATGCAGCCAGATAATGAATTCGTTTCGTTTGTCAAGGGCCCCGAATTGACTATCCAGTATTTGACAAAGTTGACGAATAATGAGTTGGAGTTGATCTTCCAATTCTCATACTGGGTTATATTAGAGGCAGTGGATGACGCAGACAGTATTTCGAAGGGTGAGCTCATCTTCATGAATGAATCTTACGAATGTGAGAATTATGACAACTTTCAAGTGTTGAATTTTTTGCAGAATGTATTGAAACACGATTTGTTGGCGATCCGGTATTTGGAGTGGATAATTTTTGAGAGTGATTTGATTGACAAACTAACTAAGAACCGGTCTCTTAGTAAGTTTCACACACGGTTATGTTTATTGTACTTGGCACAGCTTAAAGAGATTGAGAAGGAGTATAAGGATAGAGATGATGAGTTTTATCAAACTGTATTCTACCTCAAATTGTACAAATTCCTCAATGTTACCAATCTTTATGAGCCATGGACATTATTGAAGAACATCCCCACTAACCATGATAAATTCTTAAGGTTCACTGTGTTTATTTATCGAAGATTAGGAGAGCATGAGAAGTCGATTGATGTTTTGTACAATCAGTTGAATGATTTGGATTCTGCAATGGAGTACTGTTCAGATGTGTATTATCAACCAAATAACAAAATAGTAGGAGAGAACTTATTATACAAGTTGGTTGAGGATTTACTCATGAACTATGAAGAGAATATCGACTCGATAGAAAAATTGCTTATAATGCAAGGATCCAAGATGTCTATATTCAAGGTATTGAAGAATTTACCAGATTCATTCCCCTTGAATAAACTCTCTAAGTTTTTATTTGAAAACTTACGTGAAACACAAGAGAGTCTACACGATGGAAGAATTGCATCCAAATTGTATCAGGTTGGAAACTTCAAATTACAGGGTAAAATATGGGACATCCAAGCACAGAGTTATACTATTGAGTCTAGTAGACAAATCTGTTCAATCTGTAAAAAACGTTTGGGTTATAGTGTTTTCAGTGTGGGTAAAGATGGGAAAGTTGTTCATTATACTTGTTCTAAAAAAGAGCATTAATGAAAGAGAAAGTACTTCTTTTTTAAAATTTATATAGAATAATGTAAAGAACGGAATAAAATTACGACATTGCATAACCATAAAGAGTAGTATATGTATTGTTTCCACCATACATTCTCGAGTATTTTCGAGGTAAATGATTAGTTAGAATGCCATAACGAATATTCTACTTCAAGCATATATATATATGAGCATCTTCTATTTCAATACGAAAATCTATTAAAACATAATAGATATTTATCACATTCATTCAAAATCATCACCTTTAATAGTCAAACTAATACAAAACCTTAACCACACAAACTTCCAGACAAGCAACCAAACAAACAGCCATTCAACTACCACACAACCAAACTATAAAACCACACAAACTAATCTAAAATAACACCCTACACTTACACCTACACTTACACCAACACTAAATCTACGTAACACTCACACAAAACTTAATACTCTGCACAACACACACCTTAACTCCCACTTGCATTTAGCCACAAGGAAAGGCTGCAAAAGTTCGTGCAATTGATCAAAATTCACTGTAAATACCGAAAATCAAATTGACGTATGGAATGTTTTTTTGATTGTTTTTTTAACCTAGTAAAGTGAAGTTGAGTTACCACCGATTGTGTACTAAGATAGAGCATTTTGGTTGATAAGGTCCAATTGTACGTTTAATCGAGAACAATGTCTAGTAACAACGCAAGTAACAGTACCGGAAATACTCCTGGGTCAGGCAGTGGAAGTGGGATTAGGTTACCGCCTATTTCGTTTTTATCTTCACACCCCAGCGCAGGCGAGGCCCAAAACATGTTACCCCCGGCAACGAATCTTGGGATCTCCAGCTTTTTGAATAGCTCGACTCCGCCGCAGCAGCATTCTACTGTTCATGAGTCTCAGCCTCAGCCTCAGCCTCAGCCTCAGCAGCAACTGCTGCTGCTGCTGCTGCTGCTGCAATCTCAACAACAGCATCAACATCAACAGCCACAACAAGCACCACCACCACTACACCAACAACAACAACAACAAAATCACCATCATCATCACCATCATCACAATCAACAGACTAATACACAACAGCCATTGTATCTGCAACAGCAGGGCCAATCACTGCAGTCTGTACAATTCAATGCAGTCCCATACCCTTCAAAACAAGCCAGTTCCCCGCAAAGTGATGAGCATACTAGTAAAAAGACCAAGTACGAGAAGGAACCACAACAAGCTTCACCATCTGCACTACAACAACAACTGCCACACCAGCATACACATTATTACCCGTATGGGCAACAGACGGTGTACAAGTCACCGCATCAATCTGAAAACACAGTGCAGACTAATGTTCATGCACAAAGCAACAACACAAACGAGCAGTATTCGCAGAATGTACCACAGGTATCCACTAATTCAGGACAGGATACTTCACACGTGCATAGGCATGAAGCTAGTGTACCTGGGGTTAGCAATGGTAACGCAACGAGCACGCATAGGCATAGTATACCCAACGTGCAGGCCATCGCTGCTGTGGAGGAAAAGAAGCACGAGGTGGCAGTGATACACAAACCCCATGTGAAAAAGCCATTGCCCAAACTCAATACTGTGGTGATTCAAGACCTTGTTAAGGAATACTTTCCACAACGGAAATTCTTGGGGACAATCATATACAATCCTACCACAACGTGGGAAACGTTACAAACACAGCAATTAAGTGGACTTCAGCCCGAGCATCAGGAACGGTTTGATGAGATCAAAAAAGCATTTGTAGAACGTGCACAGGATCAATATGTGGAAACACAGGTCAAGTACATATCATCTATTCCACCACTCACCAATGATTACATAAATCATATACTAGAGATCAAGATTCCAGTGAGGCACATTGAGGAATTCCAACGTCGAATGCAAGGCGACTATGTAGTTAATGATCGAGAGTTATGGGGAGGTGCTAGCGGCGTGTACACTGACGATTCCGATATTTTGAGTGTGCTAGCACATTTGGGACTTTTTAACGACAAGTTAGATTTGAAGGAATGGAATCCGAAATGGACAGAGGAAGACGTTATAGGTCAAGAGCACACATCACACGGAGACTTATCAGTGGAGATCTTGTTACTCCCGTTACTTCCTATGTACTACGGATACTATGCCAACGGAATCAATGCACGTTCATGGACCCACAAGACACGAAAACATACAGGACTCTCAATAGCAGTGTTTGGGGTTAAATGGGAAGCTCCACAAAGCCACCTTGCAGACAAGGCTATCTTTAAACAATACCAAAAAGAGGTGAAAAAAGACATTAAGGAAATCAATAATATGGTAAGAACTCAAGCAGGATGGAACTTCAACTATAACTACTACAAAAAACTCAAGGAAAAGTACAAACAAATCTAAGTAATATAATTAAATTAGATTGGTAGATCTCCGTTGCGAGCCTTGAAGCTGGCTATCTTGCCCTGTACAGAATACGATACCACCCCATGGCGCCCCTCCCCCCCCCTCACAAAAGTTCATCACGAAAAGGAGTGGGAAAAAAAGGAAAAAAAGAAAAGAAGATGCTTGACATAGAGCAACTGGGATGATTTCCCCGAAAAAGACATGTTGTAGTCATGGATGTTTTAAACGAACAATAACTATCTTTTGTTAGATATTCAATGTATTATATAACTAAAACAGAGAGAAAAAAAAAAAAATAGATTTGTAGCATCTCTTTCACCGGAACATCCAAAGGTCTCAAGAGCATTAATGTTTTGAGACTAGAGATCGGCTTTGATAGGGATACAGTAGCTGGAAATTTTTTTAGAGATAAATGGCGAATATAGGCACTAGCGTTAGTTTAGGAGCACAGAGTGGAGCAGGATACCAGACGACCCCACGAACATTACAAAAGTCAAAGTCAAGGGTGCTGTTAAGAAAAAAGACGTCGAGTATTGGGAAGAGTGTTAAGAGCAGTACAAGTAACGTCAGCGGAGAACAGTCAACCAACAACAACAACGGTTTGGGACAGACAAACCTGAGGAAGATTGGAAGTTTATTCAGAAAGATCTCATCAGAGGTCAACTCATTCTTTTCTCGGTTAAAAACCATCTCGGACGATAACTTTCTTGTGGACGAAGAAGTTGCGGATTTATTTGAGGACTCTGAATCGGACGACGGAGCTTTGGATAGGATCCTTCAACGATCGAATAGAATGTATACGTCTGCTGAAGAAGCGTTTTTAGAGGACTTCAAAAAATATAAGAGCTTGGATAGAATGGCGAGGAGACATCAACTGATGATGTCTGAAGAAGTTGTATCGTCTAGTACGGCTGTTTCAAGGAACACGTTACAGGATGTTATGCGGCACCAACAGTCGGACTACTCGGCTACTCGCACTAATAGCCCGGTAGATAAATACGATACGTCCCACATCCCTCACTCAAACGAGGAAGCACTGACTCAAGTGGATATACAAGATGAAGTCAACGAAGACATGGTTTTCCAAGAAGTAGACTTACACAAATTAAGACTAGAGTTCCTAAACATGAACCCTCCACTTGTCAAAGACCCCAGCGAAATCGGAACATGTCTCTGGCAATACAGGCGTAAAAAGTGGCTCTACTCTAGCGACCCGCAAAAAGTACAAAACAGAATCAAACAACTGTCAATACAACATATGCGCGACTCATACTTGAGAGTATACACCAACTTGGTCGACAAAAGCAGAACTTTGAAAGCAGACAAACGTATCAACCTCTCGGACTTGGTGAACGTTATTAATGTAGGATGGATTGCTGAAGAAAAGTGGGAGAGAGCGGCAAGGGGATTGCCATAGAAATTTTTTTGTTTTGTTTGTTTTAATGGTGAAAAGAGAAGTATACAAATGAAGTTGAAAGTAATTGGTGGTAGGAGTCGAGTACAGAGAGATACTCATTTTCCAAGGTGATATAGGAAACGCTTTTTGGTTTAATTCATTAATAGTCATAATAGTCATATTTATAAGTACATGTAAACATCTAAAATTATAAGTAGTTTTATGATGAAGCTGTAGATTCAGATGCATCAATAAGGCTACAAGTTCGTTCCAAAATCCGTAAATCTTGGTCGATCAACTCAGCCCGTTTTTGGAAGTTATCTATAAGGTTTGACCCCTGTATCACTCTGGTACACTTGTCAATCAACAAGTTCAACTTGTTCTTTAATCTCATCAACTCATAATAGTTGAGAGCTATTCCGTCTCGCAATTGATCATCTATGCTTTGATTTAATTGATGAATTGTTGTTATCTTATCTAATAAGGGAGTATTATCATTTGTAGAATTCGATGTAACTATCGAAGACAATATTTGAGCCAACTGCTTGGAGTATGCATTAGACTCCTTCAACTGCTGGATCTGCGTCTGCTTGGCCTGCTGTAGTAGCTCTGTATGCGAGGTCATTACAATTTACGCGATAAGATTTGAAATCGAAATTCAATATTCAATTTGTGCACTAGATCTTAACCATGGATCTTTCAAACGATAAGTTATTCTTCGAAGGTGCATTAGCTGATTTAGAGGGGTCTACAGCATCTATTGTGGGAGTACAGGAACTACTAAAGAATGGAGATTATAATGGTGTTGTTTCAAGTACTTACTCCTTAATCAAAAAACTGAAGGAGGAGCAGCAGGATCAATTAATACTTTGGGAGATCCGATTACTTGCGCTTCTCTTCAACAATCAACTTGCTGTAGCCAAACGAGAGGCTATCAATTTGAACAATGCATTATACTTGTTTGACAATCCTCAACAACAACAACAACAGCAGCAGCAGCAAACCCCAATATATCCATTACCTAAAAACAATAACTCTGCAATTCCATACTCGCTTCTCTTGTTATTACTCAGATTGAAGAGTGTACCCAATATGAACCTTCTCAACGAATTATACAAATTGAACTATCAGTCTAGATTGAAGGAAACTGAAGACATTAAATCATTACAGATTAAGTTAACTAATTTGAGTTATGAAGTGATTGCAATATTAAGCATTAACAAGAACTATGTGACCTTACTTAATCATTTGACAAGCATTCGAAATCATTTACTTCACACTAAAGAAGATGATCAGTACTTATCTAACGCAACACTTCTATTGATCATAATAGAAAGTATAGCATGGAATGCCAAATATGGATCTACCCAACAAGCTTTGAACAAGAACAAAGCATTATTTGACCAAGTAAACCAAAAATCAAAGGATGCCCTCATCTATGTATTGCAAAACATCAGTCCCTTAATATCAAATGACCCCAAATTCAAAAAGACTTCTAACAAAGAGTTGAACTCTTTAGACGAATTGTTAGAAACAATTGAATCAGGTGGCATCACAGGTAGAATCTTATGCTCAACATTGGGAATATGGCAACTATCTAACATATACGACTTTGATTTGGTGCGAACTGATAATCAACTAGAGTACAAGAGCATTGACGTAGACAACATCACTGGGAATACTGACTTAGAAAACACTTACAATTTGTTAACCAGAGATTGGTGCAAGTATATACATAAAGTGTATGGATTGGAGTGAATTAACATCAATTAGAATTGTCATTTTTCATCTATATCTCGTAGACTTTCAGTAGTACAACATTCTAACAATAAAACTTAATTGGGTTGTCTTATAACCTTATATGTATAAGTATACATGTATTTTATACCACCCCATATCCAAACTCGTTCGTATATCTCTAGGGTATGATGCCCTAGTTGCACGTGCCTTATTGAAATGTGACTGACAAAATATTTGGAAAACGGTCTATATGCACCACTACTATTTGTGTCACTTTGCACTTTGAAAATTTTCATAGTATACTGGCTGGAAAAAAAAATTACATCAAACCTCTTGATATCCCCAATACCAATAGTCATAAACAATATCCAAAATGGTCCAAGACGTTGTTACTCGTGAATACACCATCAACTTGCACAAGAGAGTATGTAGATAGATCTATTGCAGTGAAGAATATCAGAAATTTATTTGAGACAAGTGGAGAAAGCCAATAGTCATCGTTGAGTTAAGCATTTGAGATTGAAGGGAACTTTGAAGAGAACTTTGAAGAGAACTTGAGGAGACTTAATGAGGAGACTCAAAGAGTAGTCTTCCACTACTCAAAGAGATATTCTTATTTGACAGATACTTGAAGACTGTATTCCTATTCAGTTATAATATGAGAAGAGTTTTAAAGAGTCTCAAATGACAAGGCGAAAACGATACAAGATATTCTTAAGTTTAATGAATTCATACTAACAAATATAGTTACACGGTGTCCACTTCAAGAAGAGAGCCCCAAAGGCTGTCAAGGAGATCAAGAAGTTCGCCACTTTGCACATGGGAACCTCCGACGTCAGATTGGACCCAAAGTTGAACGTTCAATTGTGGTCTAGAGGTGTCCAAGGTGTTGAAAAGAGATTGAGATTGAGAATCTCTAGAAAGAGAAACGACGAAGAAAACGCTAAGGAAAAGTTGTTTGCCTTGGTTGAACCAGTAATTGTCCCAACCTCTAAGGGTTTGCAAACTGTTGTTGTCGACGAAGAAAACTAAATATTTCTATAGACAGAATGTTTGTATAATAATTGATTATTTCTTGAAGTGAATGAGTTATAGTATGATCTTTTATCTTGATCAGCTGCCATAGGAAATGGTAAGCGTAAAGTAGTAAGATTTTGTAGAGGAGTTAAATGAGAAGTGTAATAGGTGAGGAAGCAAAATTGGAGTACACTTAAGCAAGAACAGTTTATGAAGATTGCAAGGTGTTGTGGTACTGGCGAACGACACGAGAAGTGTTTAATGTATGTGTACTACACGGTTGAAGGTTGTATATCCAATATTACCCATTAGCAGTATTACAATATAGAACATTCAAAGAGATGTTACTTAGATTGTCACACTCTGAATGCTTCCACTCAGTCTGTTATCACACTCTGAGTATCAACTATGAATATGAATAATAACAACTCGTCTGAGTAGTCTACATTCTTCTTATGAGAAAATCATCATACAAAAATTTTCATCCCACTTGAATTCTACAATGCCCTCTAGTTCAACCTACTCATCGTATTCTTTCACATAGTCCTGTTCTTACACATTTTAGATCCAGAATCATCAACTCCACACTCCATTCTTTACTTTCAACTCAAACTCATGTCTTCACTTTTAATGTTAGTAATCTTGTTTGGAATACATATTAAATCAGTGTAACTATGACTGTATACCACTTCATAGCATAAGAACTTGTGTATACCAAAACGGTAAAAGCTCCAAATATGCTCAACGATTGGTAAAAAAAAAAGTAAGTTATCATCATCTTTAATTCATTCTAGCATTCTATCACTTACGTATTGTTCTAGTTTAGTTTGATGTTTGATTAATTAAAGATGAAGAAATTTATATCGTTGTTAAAACATCGTATTGGGCCGGGTAAGTAATTCTATTAAAATGAATAGGTTTTTCGAGCACTTATTAAGTATGCGACTTAAAGTATGCGACTGGAAATGAGTAGAATGTTTGTATTAATAACTCCTCTATGATATAAGCTCATTGGTTGATAGCTCTGTTAAAAGTAGATTCATTTGATGCATTCTATCAGAATTACGAGAAGAATTGGTTTTCTCGAGGTCAGATAATTCTATTTTTGTAAGGAAAAAGTATAGTAATAATTAGTATTGTAGATAATAATTAGTATAATTATTTAATTTACGAGACACCCCGTTAGATGCATGCGTATCAGCTGCCTAGTACCATGTTTGCCTCAAAATGTTCACATTCTTACTTTTGAATTGATGTGCGTAATAAGCAAGTTGTAGGAGCATGGTTTCAGGGACCTCATTGATGCAGGTACAATCGTTGACATCTGATGCTTGTATGAGCTGTGTGTACAGTAAGATACTATTGCAATAAGATATGAATACGTTTGGGTATGGGCATGTCTATGTACAATATCAATGTAACTATAATTTGAACTTTACCCTATTTATCTTAATAAATCTCTAGATTCTAGAACACGGTCCATTTATTTAATTTTAAGTTGAAAACATCGAAGGAGTAACAATACTGGACCTGAACTATACAAGTCTTGAACTACCCAAGTCCTTACATAGACAGGACGAAGAAGACAAATTGAACATTGTGAATAAGTTATAGTGGACATTGATTGGAAGGGTATAAACAGTTAGATGAATAAAGAGTTAAGTAGATACCACTCATAAAGTCCATTCAAGTTATAATCCCTTTAATCGTAAAATTATTCAATCCGCAACATCACTTTACGTCAAGTCATGTTAAATAGACACTCAATTGTTATCACATTCCTTTCAACTCCCCGATCATATCAGTATCAACAACTTTAGGAGGTACACAATTATACATCGACCCTGATAACAAATATCTTGGCAATTGGTTTGAAACATTTTAACAATGTTAGCTGCAATAATATTCAAAAGGCTGTGGTGTGTGATTTATTCCTCCAGATACCTAGAGCGCCCACAACCTTACCCTAAAATTAGAAAGTGAAGGCAAGGCTTTCTGACTATTTTAGGTGTGCAAGCAACTTAGTTCAAGATTGATCATCAGCCTTCCATGTGGCTCAGCTCATGCAATTGAAGCTTTATTGTCTCAATTGACATAAACTTCTAGTAAATTGGGTGAATTGCATGCTGCTTTATAGTGATTGGTTTCACCTTTCTAGAGTGAGACAACTGAATTCCTAGAAGAAACCCGTTATCTTAACAGCTCTTCATGTTAAACAATTACCAGCAAACTTAAAGGTTTAACTTTCAACAATCGAATCTCGTAACTGAATTGGTATTTTCAATTGTGACCCTCTTAAGCATGCAGTTGATAGCCACTTTGAGCTTTTGTGTTATACTTACACCTTTGCTGCAAAAGTTTAAAATCGCAACAATTTTTAATTACGAAGTTTGAAGTGCCCCACAAGCTGTATTCATACTTTCTCGATTTAACTTCGTCTATTAGTGTCAGTCTGGATTCTCAATGTTATAAATTGACCAATTCCCTAGGACTGCAGAGGTTTCATCTACCTACTATTCTTTAATAATAATGAAAATAAGTACTAGTTTGGCAACTATTGTCAGTCTTTCAAGTGTTCTTGCTGAGGCAATTCCAAATGGAGCAGTACACATGGAGTTTGAGGTCCTGCGTGGTAACTCAAAAAGAGATTCGGTAATTGGGGGTCAGCTTGGTGCAAAAAGGACTGTTAAAAGGGATGGTCTGGTTAGTGTGGATGTTCAGAATAAAAAGTCATATTATTCAGTTAACGTCAACCTTACGGATAACGGCCCTATAGAATTGCTCATTGGTTTTGAAGCTGGTGATACCTGGATTCCTGAAAGTGAAGTTATATGTTTAGATAAAATCGATCTTCTCAACGCTCCCGCTAGCCAAACAACGTTCAAAACTACAGACACATGTACACTGTATGGTTCTTTCAAAACAAGTGACTCCGATTCGCTTTCTGTCAACAAGACGGGCCCTCAGTTTGACCTTGTTTACGCCGACGGATCTGAGGCTTTAGGTTACTGGGCACAAGCCGATGTTGGTATTGGTGGGATAACTGTTAAGAATGTTAACTTGGGAGTTGCAAACTTGAGTACGGTTTCACAGGGTGTTTTGGGTCTTGGTTTAGCATCAAACGAAGTAACTAATCAAGATAATAATAACACATCTACATTCATTTACGACAACTTTCCAATTCAATTGAAGAAACAGGGTTTAATTGAAAAAACTGCCTTCTCCTTATATTTAGGAAGTCAATCTGAGTCCACTGGATCATTATTGTTTGGTGCTGTTGATCATTCAAAGTATGAAGGTAATTTAACTACCTTCAAGATAATACAACTGATTGGGAAATATCCTGATACCCTTTCTATCCCAATATCTTCGGTAGGTTTGACAAGTGGTCAAACTGCTTTAAACGTCCTGTCTATACCTCGCGTGGCAATCTTCTCTCCAGTGAGTACTTTAACGTTCTTTCCTGACGATATCTCTACATCGTTGGCTGGTGTTTTAGGAGCAAAATTGAATGAAACAGAAGGGACTTACTTACTTCCTTGTCCTCTGACAAGTTCCAAGGTAGCTGTGGATTTCGACTTTGGTGGTGTCAAGATTCTGGTTCCATTGTCTAGTTTCATCTTTCCCTATGATGGACCTAATTGTATGCTTGGTTTTTTGAATAATGGACCTGGTAATTCTATTTCATTCGGAGACAATATTATGAGGTACATTTATTCTGTGTTCGACTTAGAGGCTGGGGAAATCTCAATTGCTCCTGTCAGATTTAACTCAGACAACGATATTGAGGTGATCTCATCGAGTGTCCCTAGAGCAACAAAGGCTGACTTGTACACTCAGCTGGTTAACTCTGCCTCTGCATCTGAGGCTCCACTCAGTACCCAGTTTTCTTACCCAACTACTTCAATCCCATCGACTTTATTGGACTTACCAGAACTGTCACTGGAGAGCTCTGGTTCTGATCTCTTGCAAACTAAGACAAAGAGTGGTGTAGTAATTGGAGGAGACTATACTGGACCAAAAAACTCTAGTGCTACTTCAACAAAGGATGGAGTTTCTTCTTCATCATCCTCCGTTGCATCTTCTTCAAGTGGAAAGTCTAACGATTCGAGTCAGGGCGCTTCAGTAAACCTTTTGGCTTATTTTGTTGCTCTTACCTTTGGTGTATTAGCAGCAATTTAAAAACTTTCTAGTTTCATTCTATGTAAGTTGTGCCTATTTAAATATTTACAACTCAATCAACCTGATCTGACTTATCCCTTAACAAATAAAGTATCTTCTACATCTTATAGTGTTTTAGATTAAATTATTTAGCTGCAAAATTAATTGTATTAGGCTAAAAATTGATAAATGTTGCAAAGTTATTAGTATTAATGAAAGTAACTCTGCAGACCATAAATGGATTGAAACAACGCTAAGTATCTGAAACTCAGCTAATTCTACTATTTGTTATAGATATTACCTATTGAAAGTTAAAGATTATTACTTTTATTTAAGAAACCGTTCACAACTCTTATCATTCATAAGTATGCTTTTACCAACAGTGTATGAATATTCCTAATATTAAACCACCCACTTACCTTCAAATAATAATCTAAGAAGTTACACGATAACACTCCTCTCTACACTAACTCACATAAATCCTAATCTCTTATTATACAAACGATTCCTCCCCATCACATGTACTGCCCTTCTGTGATTACGCATTTTTTAGGATCCCCACAAAAATTTCAATACCGAGGAAATAATCCCCGAATCAACATTTTATTTCAAGATTGTATACTCTTCTTTGAAGAAACTTCCAGATTGAACGTTTCAATATGCCTTCAATTGATAACCTTGATTCTTCTAATCCATCGTTTTCAACTGATTCAGGGGTCAACTTTGTTAAAGATCCTACACTTAATAGCTACGATGTACTCCTGGTATCTATTGGACTTTATAACAAATTATTCAAAGGTGAACATGGGGCAGACCAAGAGCATCCAAACAGATTTGTGCTTATCAAATTATTGGGATCCCCTGACTATTTCCCAAGTTACAAGCTCTATAGGATTGCAAATGTGAATACTAATGACTACAACTCAAATGTTACTTTCACCAACTACACCACCTTTACTAAAAACTTTGAAGTCAGCGAGCTTACTGTCAGTACTTGTATTGTCCAGTCAATCAACTATCAGGACATCCCTGTGTTAAGCAAAATATATGTCTCAGTACCGCAAGGTATCTACAATGTATTGTCTCAGAGCACAAATGATCAGATTGAAGATTCGTTCATACAAAAGTTTTTAGTTCCTAATGGCTTGGTTGTTAATGAGAATGACTCGATTAGACAAATTAACGCAACCGTTAACCTTTGTGAGCCTGTATCTCAAGGTAAAGTGGACAACACCACCGAGATTATTTTAATCAAGGAAGAAACTACTGAAGAAAAGGTGGAAGTTCAAGAATACGAAGAAGACGAAGAAGCTGAAGATGATATAGACATATCATCCTACTTATCTTCTGGATTAAACTTTGCAGTATCTGAGCCCGTCGCTCAGTCTTACAATCTTAAAGTTAAACCTTTACCTGAGAGAATAGTAGGTCCCTCATCTAAAGAGGATTCAGAATTGTATGTGTTTTTAACATCAACTGATTTACTCAAATTGAACTTCTCTGTTTACGAAGGTGACCTCGTAGAATTGCATTATGGTGAGTCTCACATCTTTGTCAAAATCTTTAGTTTGACTGAACCTAACAAGGTTTTCCATCAGGGATTCGCATACATTTCGCCTATTCTTTTAGTAAATTTGAACTTGACGGAAGCAACCCAAATTTATTTTAAGAAAGCCAACATTTCAGACTCAGTACCAAAGGACTTGGGTTCATTTTTACCTATAGCTGAGTCAGTTTCATTTTCTCGAGTTGCCTCGCAAATTACTCAAGACCGTACTTTCCAAAAGAATTACTTGACGAACTTGAAGACCTGTTTAAATGACAAACTCAAATGTGTTAAGAAAGGAGATTTCTTCCCAGTTACCATTGACTCAGTTTTAGCTAAAACCATGTTTGATGAGGAGTCAAACAACAACAATGAAGAAAACGGTGAAGATGCCACTCCTGATGTGATACCCACTGGAGATCCAGACTCAGTAGCCTGGTTCAGAATAATCGATGTAAAGGGTTCAAGCCCATATGAAACAGGTCAGTTTGTCATTGATCCAAATAAGACATCGGTTATGTCTACTGGAATAGAATTCATTAGACTACCAAAGAATGAATACTCTAATTGGCACGATTACTTAAATTTACCACAAATCTTTAACTTCAATCAAGTGTTGAAGGAAAATTACGACAATAA
This sequence comes from Kodamaea hsintzibuensis (nom. inval.), assembly GCA_030568835.1. Taxonomy (NCBI): domain Eukaryota; kingdom Fungi; phylum Ascomycota; class Pichiomycetes; order Serinales; family Debaryomycetaceae; genus Kodamaea; species Kodamaea hsintzibuensis (nom. inval.). The sequence continues at coordinate 78,398 of JAJMJA010000020.1, forward strand.
AGAGCTCTTCAGCTACGCTTCCGAGTTCCACAAGATCCTTCAAACATGCTTGCAATCGAAAATAGGTCTCAAAACGACAATTTCTTTGAACTCACTTAATAGAGGTATAGGTAAAACTACATTGGTGAGAAACATGTGCATGGAGCTTGGATTGAACTTGATTGAGTTAGATTGTTTGGATTTCATCAACCCAGGGCAAGAGTTGAAAACTATTGGATTGTTAACTGGTAAGATAGATAACATGTTAAAAAACCAAGACGAAAATTCTGCTGTTCCTGTCAGTAACTTCCACTTGATCTTCTTGAAGCACATTGAAGTTTTGTGCCCCAAGGTGGACGAAAACGACTCGAATTCGAGTGTTTCTGTTTCCTTGTCTTTGAAGGTTGCTTCCACTTTAAGCGATTACCTTTCAAAGTTTCAAAACTTGGTTATTGTGACCAGTTGTAATGACATTGACAAATTGAATGAAAACGTGAAACAGCTCATAAAGTTCAACATCAGTTTTAATGTTCCAAATGAACAAGAGAGATTTCAAATATTGAAGTTCTTCATGAAGCTGGAAGTTATCCGTGAAGAAGAGCGCAATCATAAGGTCCAGGTTGAATTCACAAAACAAGCCTTTGATATCGACTCTGTAAACTACCTGGTCAGAAAAGACGTTAATTTCAAGAATTTGGCCTTGCAGTCTGCTGGTTTGACTCCAAGGGACTTGATGTCGATTATCACCAAGTGTAAGAAATTAGCTATCAAGAGGTTGCATAAATTATCCAAGGAGACCAAAACCCCGTTGAATAAATTGATTAGAATTGGAAATGGAGGTCTTGTCACACTTGTACCTGAGGATTTCAGTTTAGCTATTAACGAAGCCCGTAATCAGTTTAGTGATTCCATTGGAGCTCCACGTATTCCTAATGTTAAATGGGAAGACATTGGAGGATTGGACATGGTTAAGGATGAAATTTTGGACACCATTGATATGCCACTCAAGTACCCTGAGTTGTTTAACAATGGTTTGAAGAAGAGAAGTGGTATTTTGTTCTACGGTCCTCCTGGAACAGGTAAAACCTTGTTGGCTAAAGCCATTGCAACCAATTTTTCGTTGAATTTCTTCAGTGTCAAGGGTCCTGAGTTATTGAACATGTACATTGGTGAGTCTGAAGCCAATGTGCGTCGTGTGTTCCAGAAGGCTCGTGATGCCAAGCCATGTGTTATCTTCTTTGATGAGTTGGATTCGGTGGCACCAAAGAGAGGTAATCAGGGTGATTCCGGAGGAGTTATGGATCGTATTGTATCGCAGTTATTAGCAGAGTTGGACGGTATGAGTGGCGGAGGTGGCAACAGTGGAGATGGTATTTTCGTCGTTGGTGCTACCAATAGACCAGATTTACTTGATGAAGCATTATTAAGACCAGGAAGATTCGATAAGATGTTGTATTTGGGTATTTCAGACACAGACGACAAACAGGTTAAAATTTTGGAAGCTCTTACTCGTAAGTTCAAGTTGCATAAAGACGTTGAGTTGGAAAAGATTGCTGCCAAGTGTTCTTTCACTTATACTGGAGCTGATTTCTATGCTTTATGTTCTGACTCAATGTTGAATGCCATGACGAGAGTTGCCAACGAAGCAGACGCAAAGCTCAAGGCATACAACTCAGGAAGAGAGCCGCCAGTATCTACTAGATGGTGGTTCGACAATGTGGCAACCGAGGACGACATTAACGTATTGGTTATGATGGAAGATTTCTTGAAATCTCAGAAGGAATTGAATCCATCGGTGAGTGCTGAAGAGCTTGAACATTATTTGAGGGTGAGAGAGAATTTCGAAGGAGGTAAAGAGAAGGCAAATAGTTAGAATTTTATGACTTCAAGAAGAATATAATGAATTGTTAGGAATATTGTAGATTATTCAGTTGTTCTGAATATAAATATCAAGAAATTATTGAAGAATTTTGGTAAAATTCTACAATATACCTGTACATCAGCTCATTTTACATTTACTGTTTTATTCATTATAGTCATTATATTATTATTTTCCATTCGTGTTGATTCATCATCCCATGAGGTTCCATGGTTTAATTATAATTGATTCTAAATTCTATTTACAATAAGAACCTTGTTTTTGTTTTCGGCTCAAGTTCCACTCACTTACTTATTGATCATATAACTATTCTCTAAGATCTCCTTTGCTTGGTTCAATTTCTGACTTAAATATTGACTTCCATTTCTATCAGGGTGGTTAAGTATAATCAATTCTCTATATCTTTTCTTCAAAAGAGCTTTATTAAGTCCAAGGATCTCATCATTTCCAATCCCCAATACAAGTAAGGCTTCTTGTTCTGTCATTGGATTCCTAAAAGGTGTATTTGGATAGTTATCTATTAAGAATCGCAAGTGACTGTTTAAGGTCACCAGAGTAGAACCCTCATACACTAATTTAATCTTATTCAAAGATGCAATCATCTCGGGTGTAAGATGTGCGTATTTACGCATAGCTGACACCGTCAGCTTTACTGTAAGCGCGGCAATAGTAACACCTACCCCGATTACTATCGGAAGCACCATGTTTAAGTTAAGCCTTTATCTTTTTTTTCGATCCGATTCTCTAACAATTCGCTTCCATTTCTTCCCTAGCACTTAATTTTCAGCGTCGCTCATAATCAAAGTATTGGAATTGGTAATTACGTCACGTACTCTGGGTAGGTATTGACTATATACTTTTCGATCCGAATCCTAATTACTACATTCAAACAAGGTGTCGGTTCTCGCTTAAACCATTCCTTACTCCGAGAATTAATATGTAGGTTATTATCCTTCTCTGTACGTGGATTTCCACTAACTGAAACGTGCCCTAAAATCACAATGGAACCTCATCGTGTTGTGATTTTATTCCTCCAAATTTAGTACACTCATTTCCCATATCATTAGATGGAATACCCCGTATACACACTAGTAGTATATCTTCATTTCATCTTGTTTGCTTATTCTTTATAAGCGTACTTACAATAATGTGCACTAATATATATATATAGCCAATGAGGAGTGTGTGTATGGAAAAGTGTGTGTACTTCACTTTGACTTGGTATTGTGATTGTTGCCAGGGCTATCACTACCGTGTTATCAGTAAATAAATTCTAGAGAGTAGAAATATTAATGGCAACAGAAGACACACCAACTTCTCAAATATTTAACCACCTCTTGTCAAAACCAATGCGGAGTACCTTAAATAGACTCTACAAACCACTCCGGTTATCCTAACATAATTACATCTCACCACTTTTGACACTCATGTGATGGTATTCAAGGGCCCCACGTTATGAAAGACTCCGAAAAAGATCAACGGCCGACACTACACCGGTTCCTAAAAAAAAAAATTCACTATTTATAAGGCATCAAAAATCCTCAAAATTTTCCAGTGTCCTTTCCCTAACTTATACTTTAATTTAAAATATAATTGAACAATGTCACACGCTGCTTTATCCTGGTTGACTAAATTAGATACTACTGAGACCCCAGACAAGGTTTTGCGTCGTTCTTCTATCATTGGTACCATTGGTCCAAAGACTAACAATGCTGAGGTGATGGTTAAGTTGAGAAAGGCTGGTTTGAACATTGTGAGAATGAACTTCTCGCATGGTTCGTATGAGTACCACCAGTCTGTTGTTGACAATGCCAAGAAGTCTGAAGAGATCTACAAGGGTCGTCCATTGGCCATTGCTTTGGACACCAAGGGTCCTGAAATCAGAACCGGTACCACCGTTGATGACGGTGAATTCCCAATTGCAGCTAACCACGAGATGATCTTCACTACTGACGACTCTTTTGCTAAGCTGTCTAACGACAAAGTCATGTTCATTGACTACAAGAACATCACCAAGGTTATCGAAGTTGGAAAGATTATCTACATTGACGACGGTGTGCTCTCTTTCGAAGTCCAAGAAATCGTTGACGAGAAGACCTTGAAGGTTAGATCCGTCAACGCCGGTAAGATCTGCTCGCACAAGGGTGTCAACTTGCCAGGTACCGACGTCGACTTGCCAGCTTTGTCCGAAAAGGACAAGGCCGACATCAGATTTGGTGTCAAGAATGGTGTCCACATGATCTTCGCCTCTTTCATTAGAACCGGTAACGACATCTTGGAGATTAGAAAGGTTTTGGGAGAAGACGGTAAGGACATCCAAATCATCGCTAAGATTGAAAACCAACAAGGTGTGAATAACTTTGACGAGATCTTGGTCGAAACTGACGGTGTCATGGTTGCTAGAGGTGACTTGGGTATCGAGATCCCAGCTCCACAAGTGTTTGTCGTCCAGAAGCAATTGATTGCTAAGTGTAACTTGGCTGCTAAGCCAGTCATCTGTGCCACCCAAATGTTGGAGTCCATGACTTACAACCCAAGACCAACCAGAGCTGAGGTCTCTGATGTTGGTAACGCCATCTTGGACGGTGCTGACTGTGTCATGTTGTCTGGAGAAACCGCCAAGGGTAACTACCCATTCGAAGCCGTCTCCATGATGCACAACACCGCTATCATTGCTGAAAAGGCCATTGCCTACCAACCATTGCACAATGAAATCAGATCTCTTGCCATCAAGCCAACCCCAACCACCGAGACCTGTGCCATTGCTGCCGTTTCCGCATCCTACGAACAAGACGCTAAGGCTATTGTCGTCTTGTCTACCTCCGGTTTGTCCGCTAGATTGGTATCCAAGTACAAGCCAAACGTCCCAATCATGATGGTCACCAGAAACCAAAGATCCGCCAGATACTGTCACTTGTACAGAGGTGTGTATCCATTCGTGTACACCAAGGACAAGGTTGACAACTGGCAAGAAGATGTCGAAAACAGATTGAGATGGGCTGTTTCAGAAGCTATTGAATTAGGAATCATCAACAAGGGTGACTCCATTGTCACTGTACAAGGTTGGACCAGAGGTTCAGGCCACTCTAACACTGTTAGAATTGTGCAAGCTTAGAGAGACTCTTCACATATGTAATTTAATAAATGAGGAAATTAACGAGGAGTGAATGAATAGAGAACTTTGTAGTGGTGATAAGAAGAGAGAGAATGCTCCAAAATTATTCTAATCATCGTACTTGATTAGTGCTGTAAATGAATTAAAATCTTAGAAACTAGATGGTAGAGCTTCTATACTAAATAAACAACAGGTGATAGGTGAACCTTAAGGTCCACCTTCAACCTCTCAACTTCTCATATTTCTGAACTTTTTCATTGGAAAAAAATACAATTCACAATTCCTCAACAATGCTCAGATCGAACTTGTTAAGGTCTCAGGCCGCCATTCTTGGACAATCATGGAGGAGTGTTGGGATTGCTAGACACCTCAGTACTCAGCCAGACGACCAAACTCACTTTGGGTTTAAAACAGTGAACAGAGACGACAAGGAGAAGCTTGTTGGAGGTGTGTTTTCTTCAGTTGCTAGCAATTATGATGTGATGAACGATGTTATGTCTATGGGTGTACACAGAGTATGGAAGTCGCACTTTATTGACAGATTAGATGCTGGTATGAGACCAGGATCTGATAGACCGTTGGACTTTTTGGATGTTGCTGGTGGAACTGGTGATATTGCGTTTGGATTATTGGACCACGCTGCCAACAAGTTCCAAGACACCCAAAGTACCATGACCGTTGCTGATATCAATGCTGATATGTTGAAAGAGGGAGAAGCCAGATTCCAAACCAATAAATGGAACGATGGCTCGGATAGAGTCAACTTCTTGGTTCAGAATGGTGAAACTTTAGACCAAATTGAAAGCAACTCTAAGGACGTGTACACCATTGCTTTTGGTATTAGAAACTTTACCGATATCCAAGCAGGTCTTAATACTGCCTACAGAGTCTTGAAACCAGGTGGAATCTTTGCTTGTCTTGAATTCTCTCAGGTGGATAACCCTATGATTGACTACATTTACCAAGCCTACTCTTTCTCGTTATTACCATTGATGGGTCAACTCGTTGCCAACGACAGAGACTCGTATCAATACTTGGTTGAAAGTATCCGTAAATTCCCAAAACAAGAGGAATTTAAAGGTATGATCGAAAAAGCAGGTTTCTACGTCCCAGATAAGGGCTACGAAAACTTGACCTTTGGTGTTGCCAGTATCCACATTGGTGTTAAATTGTAAATATTACTGTACATATCCTTTTAATTATACAATTAATTGCTTTAATGCTTCTGGCATATTCTCTGTCGAGTTTAGTTTCTCCAAGAATGTTTGAGAAGTGCCATTATCTATATCCATGCCGTCATCTGATTGCAAAACAACCCCGTTTGAGATTCTAAACCCGATGGAGAGTGTGTTTCCATTTAACTTACCATTTAAGTGGAACTTCAAGTCGTTCAGTTGTGCAAGATCAATACTCTCCAAGACTAATGTTGCATAGTCTTCTTCAGGTTCTTGGACTTCTTCAGTTTCTTCTCCCATGAACGTTTCCACCTCACTGTATTTTCTCATAGGAGCAGCAATGTTTGTGAAGTTGGCTGTTTCAGTAAGAGCTTGTAATCCTAATAGTTCTTCATCAGTTACATCATTTGATAACTTGAGCGAGTCCCGTATTTTTCGTTTCGAGTCTTCAGTTATTACGCTATCAAAAGGTTTGGTTTCTGCAATCAAGTTGTTGCAGATGCTGTTCAATACTAACCAGTTTCGTAAAATCGGTAATATTTGAGAAATCTCACCCAACTTGGTGATGGATATATCTCTAACGTTTATAAATTCAGGCGTCAACAATTCATTGGTGAACTTGAAGTGTATATTATTTTCTGTGAAGCATTCGTAGTCTTCGTCTGTGTTGAATTTGTCAAAAATCTCATTCACAGGTTGCTTTGGATTTGAATTAAAGGAGTATCCCAAGAATTCTAGAAGGAATGCTGGTAGTTGTATATCTTCGTTGAATGAAAGACCGAGGAGCCAGCCGGACGAAACTAATGTGCTCCCTCCTGTGACGTCGAACTTGTACTTATTATCTCGGATATTCCAAATATGTTGTTTTACTTCAGCTAAATAATCAATGTGCAACTGTGTAGGTTTTGGCTGTAAGTTGATTGAAATTGTATACTCTTTGTCTTTGGGTTGTGGGTTAAATCTGTGGTCTCTCCAGAAGTCTATTAATAAACCTAATCGTCCAGTTGATGCATTGTTCAAGTGTACTTTTCCAACACTATTAACATAACCCAAGTTAGTAATGTTATCTTCGGATTTTCCTACACCTTCCTGATCACTTATTGTGTAAAGTAATAATGCCAACTTTTCAATAAAAGCAAACAAATTCTCGTTGGTTGCGGCTGAAAGTGAATCTATGTTTCCCAAGTATTTCAAATTTGAAGGGAAGTTACCCAAGGTCCGCGACTTCAAGTTGTCAAATAGTATTGCCTCTGCGCTTGAATTAGTCTCTGAGTTTCTAACTGAGTTTAAGAATCCCACCACATTTCCTGCCTTTGATATGTCCAACACTCCAACATTGATCTCACCTCTATGTAATGTCAAGTAGTCACCACCACTATCTGATCCTTTATTTTCCTCATTGATTCCTTGTGATAAGCTCACAGATACTATCGAATCATCACTCAAGAAATCCACATCTATCAATATCGACGACCCTGCAATTGAAAGACGTTGTGTATTGGAATCTCCACTAGTAGTAGTATAACCTAACTTATCAATAAAAGTCTCTAACTTCAGCTGCTGAGCCAATCGCTGAATTAACTCAATTGAAACTTGAAAATTCCCAGAATATCCATAAAGCTGGTCCAAACACTTGCTCACCGCAGCATTGAAAGCAGACATCTTATGTATTTTGATTGTTCACTATCGATTGATTTCTCTCATACAAATAAAAAAAAAAAACATTCGAAACTTTGATATGAACGATTACGTAATGCTCAAATTTTTCTTTGTATGGTGAAAGAAATAAGTCATAGAGAGAAGGGGATTAAAAGACTAATTAACGAGCCATGTCCAATACTCTAACGCCTGAAATATTGGCATTAGTCGACCCAGTTGTCGCTAGTTTGAAGCGTCATCAAGTTGAAGGAGATAAAAGCAAGGCACTTCTTGTGACGCAGTTGTTGATGAAGGTGATTTCAGCGGCACGTTGGTCTAATCCTTATGATTTGATTGATATTATAAGAAAGGTTGGTTTGATTTTACAGAAGGCTAAACCTAAGGAGATAATTCCTGGTAATATAGTAAGAAGGGTTTTAGCGATAATTAGAGATGAAATAGAGTTACCTGAAGCACCAGCTAATGGATCTAATGCACCTAATAATAGCTCAAGTGGTGCTTCCAATGGGATCATGTCATCTTCAATGTTCAACTTATTGACTACAAATAATAACACCAATAACAGAGAATTGCACAACCAACTGAAGAAACAAATGAGTGAGTTACGGTCCATTATCATTCAAGGTATAAAAGACTTGGTAGATGAAATCTCGAATGTGAATAACCAAATGGAAACAATGTCACTTGACTTGATCCACGATAATGAGATCTTACTCACACCTACTCCAAACTCAGAAACAGTCTTGAAATTCTTAATCAAGGCAAGACATAAGAGAAAATTCACGGTTTTGGTCACTGAAAACTACCCAAACGATGTCAACCAAGCTTACAAGTTCGTCAAACAGTTGGCACAACACAACATCGAGTCGGTATTGATCCCAGACTCAACAACTTTTGCAGTAATGTCCCGTGTCGGTAAAGTCATTATTGGCTCGAATGCTGTGTTTGCAAATGGTGGGTCCATGGCAAACTCAGGTGTCGCAAATGTAGTCGAATGTGCAAAGGAGCACAAGACACCTGTCTTCGCTGTTGCAGGCTTATACAAATTGTCACCCTTGTATCCATTTAATAGAGACGATTTGATTGAAGTTGGTAACTCAGGAAAAGTCTTGAACTTTGAAGACTCAACCCTTTTGGAGAATGTGGAAGTGGTGACAAACCCGTTGGATGACTACATCCCACCTGAACACATTGATATATATATAACCAACGTTGGTGGTTTTTCCCCATCGTACACTTATAGAACTGTTTTGGATCACTACAAGAGTGAGGATACAGACCTTGATTAGATGCTCCATTTTGCTGTTTATGTACGCAATATAAATTTAGTTTGCGGTTGGGTTTCATACGTATACTCTTGAGTAGATTGTTCTATTGCTTTGGGAACATTTTATTGTTTATCTCAGATGACTTGTAGTTTTGTTCTAATCTTAAGTACTTTATTTTGGCTGCAAATGTTGCTAGTGCCCTGCTGTCTTACTTTAACTTTGGTCTCTCCTACACTCTTCCTGAATCGGTTGATTGCAACGTTTAAATTCAACCATCACTTATGCCTCCCCTTCACTCAATTCTCTCTTTGTTTACTACATTTATCAATATTTTGCACCCAAACGTATATATTTGTAGACTATTAAAATCAACTATGAATAAAGGTAGCATCGATTTTGGCTAAGCTTGGACCCAAATACAAACGTAACTTTCTTCTATATGCTGTTGGGTTCAGTGTCTGTACAGGGTTACCTTCAAAGTAGACTGTATCTAATTCTGGTAATTTACCCAATTCTTGTCCTATTTCTTCAAATGTCGACACTTGATTGTATGAACACCAAAAGTCAGTCAATTCAGTCAAGTGTGATAAGTTTTCTAATTTTGTGAATCTGTTGGAGGTGACATCCAATACCTTTAATTTGGTGTTGTTATCTAAACCTTCAATTTTTTCAATACCATTATGAGACAAGTATAATTCCTCTAAGTTTACTAATTTATCTAATCCTTCAATCTTAACTATTCTGTTTGACTGGATCGATAAGACTCTCAAGTTTACTAAAGTGTCAAAGTTTTGAAGTTTTCCAATTTTATTTTTACCGAGCCACAATTGTTGAAGGTTTATCAAGTGTTCGAGGGATTCTGGGCCGATTTCTTCAATCTTGTTACCACCCAACTCTAAGTTCTTAAGTTTAGTTAATGTTCCTAAGTTCTTGACCTCTTTAATTTTGTTTTGAACAAAGTATAAGTTTTCTAATTCAACTAAGGTTTCGATATTCTTGATGTTCTTGATCTTGTTGAATGAAAAGTCCAAGTTATTCAATTTTACCAAGTGAGCAATACTACTTGATATATGATTGATTCTGTTATCGTAAAAGTCTAATTCTTCCAATGTGTCCCCTGGTAATACTTTTACTTCACTTATAGACGTTATTAAATTCTGTCTCAAGCAAAGAGCTTCTAATTTTTGAAATCTCGATAACTCCAAGTCTTCGAGAGATCCGATCTTCAAATGGATCAAATCAATATAGTCTGTATTGGAATCCAATCCCTTGGTTAACTCGACGTCTGCCTCTATTTGTTCTTGATTATTATCTGGAATAATAGTACCTGGATACTCTACAGGAAGAGGTTCATCTTTATCTTCTTCATCTTCATCTTCTTCATTTTCTTCTTCTTCACTTTCAGATCCGACTTTTACATCGTCCTCTGGTCTGTCTCCTATAACTACTGGTAAATCCAGCACCTCATTCAATTGCTTCGCCATTATTAGTCAAGTTATATCCTCCTTAAATTTGTAATAAGATATTTCGGACTTCACGTGAGAAGAACAGATTCTCGCCACCTTCTGGTTCAGCCAATAAGAAGTTGACGTATACAAAGTATGTAATAAAGTAGTCATTGGGGTCAAACAGTTTAGATTTGAACTGGTAGGTCTACACATGTACAGTGGAATATATCTGTTATACAATTAATATTTACAAAAAGAGGTGTAGAATAATTGACTTAAGCTATACTTCATAAGATAAATTCACTTCATCTGGGGAACGGTTTAGATGATTAAAATAGTACTTTAGTCGTCTGTTTTCATTGTATAGCTTGAATGCTAGGTAGGAACTTGTATCGATAAAGCTTACAACTTTTGTTCTTCTTCAAAGATGTAGTCAACAGCTTCACCAACAGTCTTGATTTCGTCAGAAATCTTCTCTGGGATCTCCAAGTCGAATTCTTCTTCTAAAGCAACCAAAGCTTCGACAGTGTCAAGAGAGTCCAAGCCCAAGTCCTTTTGGAAAGATGACTCTAAGCTGATCTTGGATTCTTGTAAAGCAGCAACAGTCTTCAAGGCTTCGAAAGCACGCTTAGTAACTTCTTCTCTAGAGATTGGAGCAACAGCGTAAAAACGAACTGGCTTAATGAAGTTGTTGGCCAATGGAGCGTTGGCTCTAATAATAGGCACACGAGTGGCAGCACGAGCAGCGAATCTGAACATCTTTATATATTGGTTGGTAAGTATCTCGTTGAACTCTTTGTTTCCCGTTTGTAATTTCGCTTCACTGAAAAAAATTTGAACAAACAATCACGTGATTGAATAATGACTACGGTATGTGATTGATTTAGAGAGTTAGTTAAGTTTGCTTAGAGAGAGAGGTCCCTCGGGTTTAACTTCTTACTAGGTTAGTCGTGCGAGATTTCTTTACGAGGTAGTCAGTTTTTTTATTGTTGTTTGTTTATCGAATTACCGCTAATTACATATTCTTTATGTTCCTCTTCTTCCGAATATCAATTTACGTCAACTCTTAAAGACTACAATATTTTAAAAAGAAGGGAATAGTTTATTTAAAGTCACTAGTCTATACTGATGGTTTGACCATATTTCTCCAGTTCAAGGCAGTACGCTTGTACTTACCGTTCAAGGAGTAACCTTCCATTGTAGAACTCTTGTCTGAGGATAATCCAGAAACACCCGATCCACTTGAAGCAGAAGATGTAGTACTGGTGGTTCTAATCAACTTGGCTCCAACCATTGAAGGGGCCATGCTACCAGTGGTACTCGAAAGACCAGAGATCGAACGCTTGTCATGAAGTTGTTGTTGATGACGTTCACGTTCACGTTCATGGCCGTGGCCTTGACCTTGGAGTGGGTTAGGAGTGTAGAGACTTGAAGAGGCAATCGAGTGGGTGTACTCGTTTTGGTCGTAGTCAGTCGAGATCTTCAAGTTTTCAATATCTTCCTTGAAGTTCTTCTTGTACAATTCAACCAATACTTCGTGCGAGGCTCTCAAGTTGGCTGAAACCAGCTTACCATGTAAGTGGAGACAACGGTTCAAGATCAAAGTTAAATCGTTGAAGGCATTCTTCAACAATCTGATTTGAGCATCGTACTCAACATTACCATCATACTTGGAATCAGTAAAGAAGGTACGGTATTGGCCAACACCACCATTGACTGGAGAGTCGACAGTACCGGCAAGTTGTCTCGACAAATCGTTACAAAGAGAAGTGTATTCATTCTTCTCCTTGATAGCAATGTTGATCATGCTTTCCAATTGAATCAAGTCGTTGTTCTTGTTGACAATCGTTCTGATAGCGTTATCCAATGGAGACAACTTAATAACATTGGTAGTCTTGATGTCACTTCTGTTCATCAAAGTTGGGAATGAAAGGTATGTCTCATAGGTGGTCTCTTCAGTCCACAAGTCAAACACAGATGTGGATCCTGGAATCTTCTTCATTGTGGAGAAGAATCTCAAATCCTTGTTTCTGGCATACTGTCTAACACCAATGGAGGTGTTGAAAAGCTTGTCAGAAATTTCATTGACTGGTTCAACGGTACTAACATGCAAGTATCTACCGGTACGGACTTCTTCCTTCAACTTGTGGGCTTCAACATCGTCAGAAATAATTCTAGCACCTGGGTACAATCTCAACAATCTCTCATGGATCGAAGTGATGTGCTCAAATGGCAAACCTTCATAGATCTGCTCCTTACCTCTAATATTCACAGGGAAACCAGCACCAATGAAAGAAACTCTGAAAAACGATGGAGATAATTTGTCGGAACTTTCCAAGTCTAAGTACAACTTTGCCAACTTGTTGTGAACGTAGGCAAACGATTTCAAATCGTAAGTGTGAGCATTGTAAGAATCCAACAACTCGTTATAGGTGTCAGTGGCTCTTTCCAAACTGTTACCCTTGATGTAGTTGGTTGCAATCATCTTGTAAAGAGTTTCCTTTCTTTCAAACGAGGTTTGCTCTGGGAACTTAGGTCTGAAACTTGCAGCAACAAGAGCATGGTGATCCCAAGTGTAAGTAGATGCTAACAATTCCAAACTCAAAGCAGCTTGAATGTTGTCATTCTTGCTGATGCTTTCTTCGTACATAGAATTGATAAACGAGTGGAACAACTCAGGCTTGTTAGCATTCTTCAAGTAAGCATTAATGTTCAACTTGTGGAAAGTTCTGTCATTGTCGAATTCTGGTCCAACTGGAACACTGTTCAAATCGTTCAAGACAGACAAGAATCCAGTAAGAGTGACAATAAAATTGTAGATAAGATTGAATGCTTCATCTTCACGATCCAACCTAATTGTAATCTTCATTCTCTCAATGAAAGATTCTTGCTCGTCTGGAGTTGGTTTATAGGCATTTCTGTAGTAAATATCATGCAACCCAAGAAGACATTCCTTCTCAATGTCAACAATGTTGTCACTCAAAATGTACTCAGACACCATAATCGACCACAAGATCTTAACACTGACTTCTTGACAGTTCTTATTCTTCTGCAAAGCGAAAAGCATCAAATCTTGCAAAATACCATAGTCATGGTTGATGAATTCAACCTGGTAACCACCAAACTTGTTCAAGTTAAATCTAACAACATCTTCTTCGGTGGCTTCCCAAGCTAAACAATCCCAAGCTTCGTTAACCAAAAATGCAATTCTATCACGCATAGTACCAGTGATCAAGAAACATGCTTTTCTTGGGACATCGGACAAATGCTCAACAGAAACTGGGGCTAAGATTGCCAACTTCAATAAAGTCTTCAAATAGTTACCCCAAAGAACTCTGTCAAACACTTCCGATTGGTGGATGGTTGGAACATAATGGTTAATAAGCATAGGTCTAAGAAGTTCAAGTGCAGCTAAACCACCCTCAGCGATAACAGCATACAAGGACAACCATTTATCTTCAGGGAAGAATTTACCTTGTCTCATAAGCTTGACACCAGAAATAAGGGTAATTAAATCTTCATTTTGGAAGTTGTTAGCCAAGTACTTCTCAGGGTCAAAGAAATCATTCGAGATCTGTTTGCTCAAAATCTTACTGTAACCTTCATCGCCTGCGGTGGCTTTACCAATCTTAGCAATAAAGCAGAAGACAGTAGAAAGTTCAACCAAGACTTCAACCAAAACCTCGTCATTGACAATAGAGTCCATGGAAATTTCTTTGAATGGATACTCTGTAGGGAACAACTGTGTAAATGTTCTCTTTGGCTTGAAATAGTCATTACCTCTGGTGAACTTGTTGTACTTGATAACAGTTCTGGAGATAGCAGGTAACAACTTACTCAAAGAGTAACACAAGTTGATTTCTTCAGTGTGGCCTTCAACAAAGACCTTTTGCCACAAGAGTGTACAGACAGCATTCAAAACACTACATGCCAATCTAGTAGCATCGATATCAGTTGGACCTAACAAGACTTGCATTGCCCAGGTAACTGACTTGGAAACCAAAATCGCGCGAGATTCTGAGTTCTCGGTTAAAGAAGAGCTGAAAAGTCTTCTGATCAACAACAATTTACTGACAATAATCTTGTGGTCCTTTGGTGTTGAAGTTGGCTTCTTGTTGAAGCTGTCTTCGTTAACACCCAAACCTCTGATACCAATAGAGTTGATAAAGTTAACCACAAGCTTCAAGATTTCAGTTTCCGGGATGTGGGACTTGAATGTCAAAACGTAGTCAATGATATCCAAGATCAACACTTGGTCATTAACCAAAGCATTCGACTGGATCGAAAGGAAGAATGCTCCGGATTTGAATAATGAAGTCAAAGCCTTAATGTAGGCGTCGTAGTCGCCAGGACTAGCGCTGTTAATCGAGTTAACAGCTAACTTCAAAATCAAAGAAACAACTCTACACAAGGATCTAGAAACAGCATTCCAGTTTGATTCAGCTCTGGAGAAGATTTCAGAAACCTTGCTCAATAAGAAGATACCAATTGGTGGCAAGCTGGAGTATCTTTCAGTGAAAGTGTCAATCAAGTACAAGTATTGGTCTTGTTTACCAAAAATGGTATCCAATAAGTGAATGATGGCCTTGAAGGTGTTGTCATGCAAGATTTCAATACTTGGAGAAGCTGGTTGTTGGAAGGAACTATCGACAATGCTGTACAAAGAGCTTAACAATTCTGGGAAGTACTTAACCAATTGTGAAATGTCCAACTTACAGAAGGAAACCAAAGAGTTCGATAATTCATCAATACCCTTAACACCAAGCTTGAAAAATCTTTCGTATTGGAAGATGTTGTCAATGGAGATATCAGAGTTGTAAATCTTACCAACGTACTCAGTGCTGAGTTCGATTTGAGCCATTGGCAATTTATGAGTTGTGGAAACAATCTCAATAGTGTGGGTCTTCTTCTTGTTGAATTCGACCAATCTATTACCAGACTTGTAGAGAAGCTTACCTTCACCTGCTAAAACACCGTTCACGTACAAGCCAAGAATGATGTAGTCGTCCTTAGGGAATTTCTTTGAAGGGTTCTTCAACGAAACACCATTGACTTTGACGATTTCACCAATCGATTCGTCTGGGAAAACGGAAACGAATTGCCAAGAACGTCTTTCCTGTTGGTTGGAAGCCTTAGCAAATGTGATCAACTCGTTGTTAGGAGTGCTGACTTCAAAAGTTAACAAGTCATCTTTAGTGATGCTGTTAAGTAAGCTCACCTTACCCATATGCAAGTAGATACGTTCGTAGTTTTCAGCCAATGGGTCAAAGAAGATAGGCTTAATTCTAGAAATTGGAGCCGAGGTAGTGACTGGGTTGAAGTTGGTATGACTGGAGAACTGGTGCTTGAATTCCTTGACGGAAACAACCAATTTTTCAGCTCTAGGGTTGACAACAACACCATGGCTAGATCCAGCGATGATTCTGTCAACCAATTCACCCCAACCATTGTTGACAACACCTTCTTGGTCGTCGATCATTCTGGTTCCCTTCTTGTTGTTGACATAAGAGCCAAACAACTTGATGGAGAACTGGTGAGATTCTCCAGATTGCAAGGCACCTTGGTTTCTCGAGAAAATTCTAGTGATGTCGGTGACACCAGCAGCAACACCCTTTTTAACTCTTCTGACTTGAGGAAGATGGTTGGAGCCCTTGATGTTCAAGTCAATTTCTTCGGTCAAAACTGCAACCAAGTAGACTCTACTGTTTTCAATTTCACTTGCTGGGATGTTTCTGAACAACGCAGCACTGATCTTTTCAACGTGGACCAAGTCATCGACAGAGTTTGTATGCACCGCAAATGCTTCGGTTAATCTCTTACGGTTGTTACGAATGTACAAGTAAGCAATCATACCTGCAAACCCTGGAGGTTGGTAGGCAGAAGTACCAGAAACCGACTTGAAATCCACAAGAATGTGCGAAGGAGGGTCATGGTGCAACTTCTTGTTTGGAGCAGGTTCCATAGAGTATTCTTGAATGTGGTGGTGAGCATTGATAGGGAAGTTAGGTGCCAATGCGCACAACACTTGGTTCAAAGCAAGTTGAGCAGGAGTCGACTTAATAGTAGATAACAATTCACCGGTGAAAGTGTCTCTGGACAAAATAGCCTTGTAACCAGAAATATCAGTATAACTGTTGTCCAAATCATAAGACGCAATGTTCAATCTAGCAGCTCTGGAAGCCAATTTCTTTGGAACCTTGTCCAATAAGAAAGTGATGGTTTCCTTTGCAACCTTTGTTTCATTGAGGGTCAACAAGTTGTGAGTCAACTTGATTCTAGCCTCGTTCAAGTCGTAGTAAATACTAGACAATTTGTTGAAAAGTCTAAATTCACCAATCGAGTACAAGGCAAAGATATGCGAAGTCAACAAGATCAAACCATGTCTGATTTCTCCAATAAGGTCTTCACCTTGTTCGAAGTTGTCAGTTGGTAACAGAGGAGCACGTCTGATGACACGTTCTTCCTTGACTTCACCATCAGTTGCAACCTTACGAGCATTTTCCGAATCTTGGATAGTTGGCACGTAGTCAGCATTCAGGTAATTGTAGAAATCCTGGTCAACTTTGTTGTCTGGAAGCTTATAAGTGAAAAGATGCTTAAAGTACTTCAATGGGAAAACGACAATCTTCAAGTTAACATTTGGTAATTCATCCAAGTTAACAGAAGTGATAGTGAAATCGTTTGGAAGTGGCTTGGCTAAAACATAACCTCTAGCCCACTTATTAGCCTTGGTCTCAAAAACATAGATTTCATCACCAGGATACAAGTTCTTCAAATTCTCATTACGCAAATTAGGGTGCTTTTCAAATGGCAAGAAGGGTTTGGTGATCTTACCACGCCAAAAGTTTTCAGTTGGTTCCCACGACATATTCTATAAGAATGATACTAAGTAAACGAAGGATAGGTGATCAAAAATTTCAGGGGGGGGTACTAGTATTGTTTTATAGGAGATTGGGCTTCGTCTCACACACGCACCTTTGTTAAATTCACAACAACGAACGTGGAGTACAGATCACAATCGGATTTTTTTCACCATTGACGAAACGCCCCAATGAGCCGCTTTGGGCATAAATCTGGTTTAGGGCATATTTTTGATCGCCTCAACATGGGATTTGAAGGGTTCAAAATACGAGGTGGTTGATGAGCTAGGTAGTATAAGGGTTGGGGAAGAGTTGGAGGCGTCTACTTGAGATTTCATCTATTTCTTTATCTTGATGCCTGAAAAATAACTATGGTGTCATTTGATACAGATAACTTTTCTTGTGTGATTGGAAGCGAAGATTTGACGTGGCATCAACTGAGAGACAGAAGAGAGTGTGAATATTAAAGTCAAGAGGGGGTAGAGTATATTGTGATTAGTATAGTATGTAGTTTGATGTGGATGGGTTGCATTGGTTTCTGTTATTGTAGGCTACAAAACGAATACATCCATGCATATATAAAGCCTTGGGTGTTCTGCTCCCTTACGCCCATTTATGCTGCAAAGAATTTCAATCGAATCAGGTAGTAAATTGCTGGATGGGTTGATGTCATCATGAAAGGGCTTGGAAGGTCAGGGTATTGGAACACAGTACTACTGAGCGTTTAGTATAGACGCGATAGTTGACTGATATCATTGTTAATTGTATGATAGTTAGTCCTTGCAAGTGTCTTATATCTTGGGAAATAAAAGGTAAATAAGAACGAGGCCCTTGAAAACCATGATATTGGAAAAGAATATCTACTGGCTTGAAGGATTATTGGGAAGTAAAGAGGTAAAGCTTTTACATAAAGAAATATTATTCTGGACATCACTCACTTATCATTATCATCTGAGTTCAAAGTGTCTTGACTCTCCAATTCTAACCTGCTTTTTTGCAGCGCACCAAATGAAAAATTTCTTAGATCTTAATTTTTCAGATTGAGAGTCAATACATATAAGCACAGTTGAAACAGAATACTCAATAAATAGTATAAATGTATAGAATTCTTTACGTTTGCTAACTAGAATTTTCCTGTTTTCTTGTTATTCTTACTTTTGAATCGATTTCATGCCTCTTAAGATCTAATTGCTCAATCTTCTGGAATTAACTTTTATAATTTTGATGAATTTCTACTAAAAACTGAAAAATCAATACAACTTCAGATAAACTATCAGAACTTCTTACTATTATCAACCACACGAATTGTTACGTAACAAATTACTTAATTAACAAGTAACTTATTGCTTTTACTGTTACTACTACTACTCCCTACTACTGCGATTTCTATACTTCACAACTACTCAGAGTGTTTTCGGTTATATATATTAGATTAAGATTTATTCACGTCTTTTAACTTCTTCACAACTTTCAACAACCACCAATACAGATTACTTCCCGAACATGCCATAATACTAATGAAAAATTTAATATTAAGTCGTATTTACATTTTTGGAAGAACGCTGTTATGACATTACTTAAGCGAGTTACACATATTTTTTACGCGTCTCATTAAACGCATTTGATTTAGAAATCACGACCAAATTCCAAAGTCGAGTAAACGATGTTACTCAGAAGTTTGTTAACGAAGAGAATCATTACCAAACAATCTACAATTATCTTGTTTTTCTCTATTTTTCTAAGCAAAGAACCCTTCTATAAAATTAAGCTAAAAATGACATCCATTTGTTCATAACATCTTTGAAACTTCTGATGTTATAGTCTCTTCCACCATCCCAAATATATCTGTCCATCTCTGTTCTTCCGCTATCGAAATCTAAAGTATCCAAGCTAGGAATTCTGGTTCCTCTTATTAGCTTATATCCAAAGTAAAGTACCCCAAAAACCAAAAGTGTTCCGTAACTGGAAAAGAAGAACAATGTATCCCATTCGTCCCTTAAAAACACAACGAATCCCATCCCAACAATGATGACAAACGATCCGAATAATCCAAACATTGCGCTGTATGGCTGGAATGGCGATTTATATGGGTACGACTTGTCGTCTCTGTTAATAATATCTGGTCTCCTCTTCAAACCGTAATAGAACCGGATGTACGACAAGCACATTGCAAACCAAACGAGAACTCCCGAGGAGGCAATTAAACTGGTCAAGTTTTGGAAAACAACAGTGGCTTTTTCGGATATGCAAATGAAGGAAAATAAGCCAAAGCAGGCTGAAAATAACACTGCGTTGTATGGAATTCCAGACTTACTACAGTTGGTCAAGAACTTGGGAGCTTTCTTTTGTAAAGCAAGGGAGTAAAGGGTTCTCGAAGAAACATACAACTGCGCGTTACCGCAACTCACAGCGAAGAAGACCAAGAACCCATTCACTACCGAACTCAACTGACAGAGTCCGATACTCTGTAACGCAACGATCCAAGGACTCTGAGATCCTGTTCCATACCCAGCAAATACAAGCGCTCCACTTTTACAGTTGGCACCACCCGCATAGTTGATCGCGTAATTCGATGCAAACTCACTTTGGCTAATCCCTGTAGAGCCTGAGTAGTAACGTAATAATCTTGGGTCTCCAGCGTACACATTGAGAGATACAACAAAGGCCGAGAAGCAGTAGAAGACTATGATTCTCCAGAAAACACGCTTAGTTGCAGATGGTAAAGCCTTTCTAGGGTTCTGAGCCTCACATGCAGCTATGCACACAATCTCAGTACCACTATAAGCGTACGCTACAACCATCACAGCTGTCATCAAGGACAAAAATCTTCCTGTGTTGCCCCCAATACCATCGTCAGGCGACGAAGTTCCTGTATCATGCAAATTGAAAGTCGGTCTGAACAACCCAAATATCAAATTGTGGTCCACAACGGATTTAGACAGCGTCCAATACTTAAAACCTATGTGTTCACGATGTCCATGGAACCCGCCGACGTTTAAAATAATCATAAACACAATCATAAGTAAGACCAATAGTAACTTAATCAACGAAGAAATGTACTCAATCTCACCAAAAATCTGAACATCTATCAAATTAACCAAGACAATTATAACCAAGAACAAGGTTACAAAGCCTATCGACAGAGCTACATTTGTCGTGATATTCAAGTAAGGGTAATATGCTAGCATGATGACACTCGCTACAACTTCTCCAGCCAATCCAAACGAGAAACTTGCCCAATATAGCCATCCTACTGCAAACCCAAAAGCATCATCAACAAATCTAGAACTCAACCCCGATACTCCATCCACAACTGATATGAATGTCACCATTTCACAGAATGACATGATAGTGGCCAACACCACCAACCCACAAAGAATGAAGGCCAAAAGTGTTCCAAATCCACCAGCTATGGTGAGAGCCTTCCCACTGTTCAAAAACAAGCCTACACCTAACGTACCTCCAAAAGAAATCATTTGCAAGTGTCTAACTTTGAGTTTTCTTTGCAAGTAATTCGATTGGTTTGCATTGGTGGATGACGAAATTGACGACAAGTTGGCAATGTCCAACTCATCTACGTTTTGTTTTGGATTGGATGGTTTGCTACTTGTATTGAAAGGATTATTCGATGGACCTGCATCTCTTTCCTTATCTTTATTACCAAGTGTGAAGCTTTTGAATTTAGTAGACAAAGACTTGTGCATAGACTTGGATGCTGATGACCTCGGTGGAGCTGTGTTGGCCAGATTTAAAGTACCAGTTTCATCTTTGAAGAACTTTTTGGAGTACCAAGAAGGTTTCGGTTTCACTGATTTAGATCTCGCTTCTTCATTTTTGAAGTCATCTCCAGCGTAGAACTTCCTGAAGAACAGATTATCATCGACTACATTGAGCACGTTATCAAATTCATTCTGTGCAGTTTCTTGGTTTTTGGCAAGGATTCGCGATTGGATCAATTCATTGATCTCTGTTTGTTTCACGTACTTATTAAAGTCATCAAGTTTTGACAACTCAAATACTGAACTTTGGTTAGAGTTCATGGTTTGTAAAGGGATCTCCTGGTGGTTTTTCATCTGTGATATCACACGTTTTACTTCGGACTCTTTTTTATTACCTTTGACCTGCTTTTCGTATGTCCTAAGGTATTTGAATCTGTCATCTTCAAACTCATTCTGTACTACAGGTTTACTCAGTGGCCCTCCAGTTATGTCAACCATTTGATCTATAACTGAGGAATGAATAGAGTATTTGTCGGAGGGAATATTCTTTGTGATATCCTGTGTCATGTTGTTTATCGAACTATTACTTTGTTGATTCTTTATAGTTTCGTTAGACCCCGTAGTCTTCAAGTCAGAGACGGAGTCGAAATGCAGTCGAAACAAGTTATTATCTGTAATATCCGTTTCTTTATTATGTCGCTGAGCGTATGGGCTGTTGGTTGCCACTGGGTTAAACATGTAACGTAATTGTTGGACAGAACTTGTGGAGGAGTCTATCGATGCATTATCTTTTTCAACAGGCGTACCCAGTGTATCTTTGCTGTAAGGCCGAAACAAATCATTGTTTATGATAGACGCCGAACTAGTCGAAAGTGTGTCCAAGTGACTCTCTGGTCCTTCGTGGGACATCTTAACTTGTTAAAGCTTCTCTTTAGTAATCAACTAATGTGATTAATATCTTCCTTTGCTTGGTTCATAAATATGGTTATCAATATTCTACCTTAGTGTGTGAGGTATTATAGGACGGTAGTATGATAGCACGGTTGTAAGGTATACACTTGTAGAGCTCTAATTAGTATTACCAAGATTAAGACCACTTTCTTGTTTGAAAATCAAAATCTTGATAACAATAGGAAAAATACCGCACATCAAGATGACGATGATTATGATACTCCTCGGAAAAGTGGGCGAAGAGCTTTGTGAGAGTCTATATTTGGTCTACATATGGTTAAGAAAGGGACAATTAATGGTACATGAGATTCTTTTTGTTGTTCATGCATTTCTATGTAAGTATTGTTGTTAAGCATTCACTTATGAATCTGTTTGAGATTTCTCTTTGTACAGACTCCACGGATTATGTTTTATTGTTCTCAGCCCCACTTATATTTCAGAGTACTAAAATCGTCAATACAAAGTAGTATCATGTATAAGAGTGCTACTTAGAGAAGTACTATTCATGTATAAGAGTACTGTTTACAGTTGTGCTTTCTTATACTAGAGTACTATATATAGAAGTACTATCTTATGAGTGTCATGTATAAAAGTGTCACGTACAAAAGTAACATGTACAAAGTATTATTGTACAAGTTTTTACACAAGGTATTATCAAATATTAGATCATCATTACATACAAAGGTACTATAACATTCACATACTATAACTTTCACACTACAGTACTCTCACATTTAAAAGTAGTTTCACATACTACCGTACTATCACATTCAAACACTATAACTTATGTAACAGTCTCATTGTAACTTTTACTTCCACAATATGAACTCACATTGTAAAACTAAAAATGTCAAAAATGACTTGTTGCGTCAGAAGCCGAAAGTGCAATGGCAACGACACTCAACAACCACCCATCTTGAGCAAGCCCAAAGATGCACGGTCATCATACTTGTATTCCAAAAATCAAATAGGTAACATGTAAAGATCATCAATAGATGATATATCAGCTGTTACACTGAAAAGAACAGATACTACACTTGATCTAAGCCAAAAGGCAAAGAGATTTGGGGTTAGAAAAAGGGAGGCACGGGATCCTTCTACTATTTATACTATTCAAATTTCCGGGTAACTTCTTTTTTTCGCCCTTCAGTACATTTTTCTTTTCACTTTATTCGACTTCGATGAATTTTGCCCTCACCAAACCTCTTGACCTCCATAGTGGCAATGAAAATTTTTACATTCTCACACCACCTATGCTTTTGCACTACAAATAAAGTCAGTCTGTGGTATGAAAACTTGAACTAAAATTAAATTTTTAATTCTTTATCTTTCTTGAAAGTTCCTTTTAATTCTTAAGCAAACCATGAGGTTCTTGGATCACAAAATTGAAAAATTATGAAGGTTATGATTGCCACTCATCTCATCGAATTTTTTTTCAGTATTGAAACCTCCACATTAGTGATAATATATAAGGATATTAAATTGCCCCTCATATATTTTAAACATCAGTTAATAACGAACTACTTATCAACCATATATCATGTATTACACACGTCCTAACAACAGAAGATACGCTCCAAAGAGCTTTTCTTCGCGCAGACCAGCCTATAAGAATAGGTCTGCCTCGCAACACCAGCACCACCAGTCTAGACGCGACAGATACCCTCAACAGCAACGTAGCCAAGTTTTCGTTGAAGAACCTTCTAGTGAGGAAGAGGAAGAAAGTGACCAAGAAGAATACTATTCATTTGACTTGAACAACAGCAAGAGAGCTTACGATGATGAGGAAATCGAAACCTCTGACATTTCATCATCTGAGGATGATGAACAAGTTATTGCATTTTCAGAAGATGAAGATGAAGAAGAAGTTTACATTATTGACTTGAACGATGAACTTGAAAACGAAGCTGTTGACGAGTTGGAAGCTCATGGCGAAGTTTACGACTTGAACGACCACTTGCTCAGATACTATGACGATGACTCTGAAGACTACGACTCTGAAGACTCTGAGGAATTCGACTCTGAAGAATCCGAAGTGGAAGCTGAAGACATCTTACATATCGTGGACTTGAATGACCAATTACAAGCTGATGCTTTAAGAAACTTGATTGTTCAGAACCAAGATGAATCTTCTGATTCCGAATCTGAATCATCTGAATCCGAAACTGACATTGAATTCGACGACTCCGACATCTCTACCGATGACGAAGAACTCGACTTTGAATACTCTTCCAACTCAAATGAATTGCTGGAACAGTTGGTTTTGGAAAGCATCAGACAAACCTTTGATGAATACCTCAACAGCGATGACGAAATCGTCTTGTCTGAAGATGAAGACTCTCAAATCGGTTCGGAACCAGAATACTTTGAAGTCGACTCTGACTTCAACATCGAGTCTTCTGACGAGGAAGTTGAATATGATGCCGGTGACCCAAAGTACTACGAGTACGAACACGAAACTGACTCATCTGACGACGACGGAGAAGGTGTGACCATCTACAAGCACAGCTTCGACCTCCCAGAATACGGTAGCGAAGATGACTCTACTGATGAAGAATTATTGGCATACGACTCAGACGACTCAGAAGTCGACTCCAACGAACTCACCATTGTTGGTAACGAATCAGACGAAGAAATCGAAGTTATTGACTTATCTGAAGACTTGACCAACTCAAAGGACTGCGAATTGGTTGAACAAGACAACGAATACAAGTTGACCTTGAGATTCCCTTCTTTGGTCAAAGATGAATTGAAGCTCGACTTCAACAAGAGCGACAATGAATTGATCATCAGAGGAAGATTCAACTTCCACGACATCGAAAACGACTCCGATGATGAAGAAGAAGAAGCTAGCAAACAAGAAACTGCTGAAGTGAAGAAGATTGCTGAACCAGTAGTAGAAGAAGCTGAAGGTTCTGAATCTGAAGGTCCAGAATACGATGAGAACACCAAAGCTGAAGAATCATCTAACTCTGAATCTGAATCTGAATCCGGTTCTGAATCCGACTCTTCAGACTCATCAGACTCATCCGACTCATCCGACTCCTCCGATTCCGAATCTGAATCCTCCGAGTCCGAAGACGAAGAAATCCAAGAAGATGCTGAAACCTTAATCAAGAACTTCACCAACCAAGAAATCATGTTTGAGAAGCACTTCCAATTTGAGAAACAAGTGAAGTCGAATGAAATCACTGCTAAATTCATCAATGACGATGAATTGGAAATCACCATTCCTCACCAAGGTGAATTCCAAAAGCAAGAATTAATTCACATTGCTGTTGAAAACAACCCATCTTCTGCAACTGCTTCTATTTCAAGCGAAGAAGAAGACACCCAGATGGCTTAAACTCACAAAAATCTCCTAGATTTTACTAAAAAACACCTAGAAGTGCCTTACCAATTGTAAGGTGATTATTTATAAATCCGCATGGTTGCCTTGAAGGTAATCCAACTATTTAATTTAAAATAAAATGTATTATTATGAAATCGAAATTGTAAGTTTTTTTTAAGTGGCTTTTTTTGCAGCAATTAATTTTTGAATCAAGTATGGTAGAAAGCGTAGGTGACAGAGAACAAGAGAGAAGTAACAAGGGTGCTTCGTTGTTGAACTTTAGTGTCACTACAGCTTTGACTGAAGATAAAACAAACAAACAGCGGGTTGTTGAGCACGGAATTGGAGATGATTTTGCGTTCAACTTCAGTACTGCAACTCCATTGTTGGATACTCATGTTGTTAGTGGAACCAATTTAGAGGTGGTAGCAGGTGGCTCAAGTCCTCAGGTTAGTATATTTAGCAACGCTACAGTCAGAAAAGCTGCGAATCTATTTGGCGCTTTGACTAGTATTGGAGCAAGTAGTAGCGCTAGTGTTTTCAATCTAAGTTTAAGCACCTTAGGAACAACTACCCAAGAAATCTTAATCCACCGGTTTTTCAAGTTATTGTTGCAATTATTTAGTAGATTAATAGTGTTGGAGTCCAACCTTACAGCTTGCTACCAGAAGCTTTGTCATTTATTAAGTATTACGTGGTTTATCAAAGTACAAAACGACAAGGATCTTACGTTCGTCAAGTTCTGGATATTTTTGAGATCCATCTTCCTAGTTGATATATGGACACTCTATGAATTGCATCAAATTCTCAACGTGGGGCATGTTCCTAGGAGATTGGAAGAGTTCAAGAAGTTTGTTCCTTTGAGTGAATACTTACCAGGAAGCTCGAGTATAATTTTGAGTGTTGAGAGTCATCAATTGTCATTTCCTCCAGATATTCCACAACCGTACGTAGACGCAAACCACGATTTCAGAACACCAGGAAGACTTGAGATCGAGAAGATCTTGGAAATAAGACATGAGTATGCTACCCATATCACCACCCACTATGCGGCGGAGAAAATCAAGTTGTTAAACAAGATGACTCGATTTGTAGTGTGGAATGCCTTGATTCCAAAGGTTTCTACCATTAATATTTACGAACAGTTTGGAATCTTGTGGAGCTCTGAAGTTGAAACAAATCTCAAGTTGATCAAAGACTCAATCTTATTAGAGTTGAGCTCATTTTTATCAAACTCGGATCCAACTTCTCATTCTTCCATTCCTATTATTGAAGTGATTGACCTATACTCAGGTACATCAATTATCGTGAACAACTCAGAGGAACTAGTGGAAGACTACGGTTTAGAGAGTATTATCAATTCGTACGGTGAGGGAAGAGAAATATATGTGTATTTATCTGATATCAGAACAAGAGACAGCGAGTTCAGTTCAAGTCAAGACTTTGCTAGGAAAGTCCCATCTACAGTTGACCTCACAGTTATTCCTAAAGGAACTAAAGGGCTTGAGGGATACGTTTCTTTAAATGAGCAAGGAGAAATGAAAGACTTTTTCGTTTATCATGATGATACTGGATTTGAATATGGGTCTTTTGTCAAGTCATTGTACCAATTTGCAATCGATACAAGGAGGAGTAGAAGGGACTGAATAACTAGAATTGCAAAAGTAATTGAGATTTAAAAATTATGTGATTATATAGGGTAATTTCATTATATACAATTATAAGTATACGAGTGTGTTAGAAGTACGTAGCTACTAAATGTTCCTACTTCAGTCATCCATAGAATAATAATAACTTAACCTTCTCATGTAGTTCGCTATTGACATTTGTGTTGGGATTTCGCAGCCGTGCTCGCTTGAACCAACCTTAAATTTAGTTGTCATTTTATCTTAAATATAAAGAATTGAACTACGGAAGGAATATGTTCAAGTATGGTTTCGCTATCACCAAGCAGCTCACCAGGTCATATGGAGTACATTCTGCAACACTACGATGCAAACAACCGGGAGTCAAACATTTCCGTAATGTTTCCAATCCAGTTGATTATAGGCGAATGTTGAGTTCAAAGAGCAATGATGCCAATGGATCCGAGCCAGATTCAAAGCCAGAGAGCAGCAGTACACTGCATGAACCTGCTAGCAGTGAACCAGCTACTACTCCGAGTCCTAAGACTACCCAAAATACCAATGTGCTAGAGGGAGATAGTTCAATTGGGAAGACAGACGAAACTAAAAGTGCAAACGCAAACGGTGCCACTATAAATCAGATCACAGCCAAGGAGGAACATCCAAACACTCAAGAAACAACAGAAGCACCAGAAACCGTGAAAGAAGATGAAAATGAGGAGTTTTTAACCACAATCTTTGATAACATGGATCCTTACATGGACACATACGCAGTGTATACCCAGTTGATTGAAGCAGGATTCAGTACTAAACAGGCAGACGAAGTTATAAACTTGATCATCGTACAGTTGAACGGAAAGCTCTCCAAATTGCCTAACAAATTCTCCCAAGAGTTTGAATTAGAGAATGAACGGTACCTTTTTGAGAGTGCCAAACAAGAGCTTAGAGTAGATATTACAAGATCGCGTGAGCAGCACATGAATGAGTTGATTAGCTTGATTAATATACTACAAAGAGATTTCCATATAATCTCTGACGAACTCAACAGCGACTACATACAAATGAAGAATGATTCACAAGTCGCTGTCAATGATCAGAAATCAGAGAACACTTTACTGTCCAAACGAATCCAGCTCAAAATCCAGGAAACCAACCATAAGATAACAACGGAATTGAACTCGGCTATGCGTTCTGAAATTGAAAGTTTAAGGTGGCATTTGTCTAGATGGGGGATCATAGCAATATTAATATCGATTTTTTCAGGATGCACAGGGTTCTACGCCCACAAGGCTAACACCGTTAAAAGAGATACTCAAAATCAATTTGTTCCGCTTGTTATTTATGAACCTAGTGAGTTAGATGATGATGATTATCATACAGATTTGGACAAGAGTTTGATTAAGTGATGACGAGAGAGTGAAAAGGAATTGTTAACGGAAGATTATATGAATAGCATAGCTATATAGGGAAGGACTCAACATGATCAAGTAGACAGAATGACAATAAAATAAGCGAATGATTACCACTTCATTTCCAATTTCAATACGTAAGACTACATAGAATAATAGTAACCAATTAAATTAAAACCAGGAGGTCATTCAGCAACTTACTTCTTACATAAGTCGAACATTCTTAACAGCAAACACTCCAAGTCACAATCAAGAAGATCAAATAAACCAAAATCAATCATTTAAATATAAGAGTGACATCATCCAATTTTTCAAAACGAAAATGTCAACTTGCGATTCCGAAGCTTGCAAGTCATTTGCTTGTCAGATTCAAGACTGTCTTCAGGGTAATGGATACAATGAGGCCAAATGTTCCAAGTACATAGACCAGCTTTATTTGTGCTGTAAGAACTTTTACAAAGACAATGGACCCGATGCAAAGAGTGTATGTTGCCCTAAGTTAAACTTGCTACAACTTAAATTGAAGCAGAGAGAGTTGGGTCAGATAGATGCACAGTTGTTAGAACATAAGTTTAAGTAATCAAGATTAACGAGACCCGGTTTATCAAGGGATATTACTAAAAGTATAGTACAATTATAATAGAGAGACTTTCATGAATTTTGCATTGTACAATCTTTAATTAATTCAATTTGATTCAGCTTTGATGAGAAGGTATTACCTGGGTTAATTCAATAGTAAAAGGAATATATGAGAACCTAGTTTCTTCATGTATACTTTCTAACTAGTAGGAATTAGTACGAGAGTTCCCATCATCATACTGAAGAGTTAGTATCTTCAACTATGATTACTCAACTCTTTTAAACTTCGAAAGATTCATCTGAATAAACCTAAAAGATAATCTACTTTCAAGACAAATAATTCTACTTTCATCTTCTACAGTTTTCACTTCTCTTCGTAAATATGTATGTTAAGAACCGCGTAGTCACCTCACAAGAAGGACTCGACAGAATTGGCTGGAAAAACATTCAATCTAAGGTAGACCCGAGCACGAAAGCAGCCAGCGCAGTGGCTACAGATGATACGTAGAAGAAATATCGTACAATCCGTGACTCTAATGGGCTCCTATTTACTCGAAGAACCAAAAACAAAATTTACGCGGGCATTTCGCTCCTTTTATACTTTTAAAATTTTTATTCGTCCGGGTAAACTTTATGACTTTCGTTCCTCTTGTTGTATTCATGGGTATCAGGCAAGTAACTCTTTAATTCTGAAGTATCTTCTACCCATAATACTTGTCCAGAGACATTCTTCATTGAGTTATCTACTTTAACGTTTTTCTCAAATTCTCTTACTGCTTCTTCGATTTTTGCAGGTGTTATTCCAGCATCAAGTAACTGTTTGCGTAGTAAAGCAATATGGAAGGCCATCTTAAGTCCTTGCTGAGCTTCTCCTTTTCTTTCTTGGATAAACAGATTACCTAGTTTCCTCCATTCACTCTCGTAGAAGGTTTTTTGTTCTTGCATTTTGAGTTGGTGGATGGCTGATATTTCACTCATTGAGTCTTGAACTTCAATTCTATTCACATAGTTATCAAGTGCAATATATGTCAATGCACTCATGGTAATGAGAGATCTTAATTCTTT
The DNA here is from genome assembly GCA_030568835.1 of Kodamaea hsintzibuensis (nom. inval.). Lineage (NCBI taxonomy): Eukaryota > Fungi > Ascomycota > Pichiomycetes > Serinales > Debaryomycetaceae > Kodamaea > Kodamaea hsintzibuensis (nom. inval.). Next base: position 108,460 of record JAJMJA010000020.1, read on the forward strand.
GAAAGGGAATTTTCTACCCTGCTGCTGTTGCTGTTGCTGCTGTTGCTGTTGATGTTGGTAGTCATACTGAGATTGCTGCTGTTGCTGGGTAGTGTAGTGGTCGTGAGAGAAATTGGTTGAACCATTCAGAACTTGTTCATTGGATGCGTCTATATATTGATTTGAGTTTCCTTGGAATGCTTTAGGTATATTATGAGGGTCAGTGAAATGACTAGGTGGTCGAGCAGTATAACATCTGCTTATTATGCGTTGAATAGACATGGGGTTAGTTATTTAACTTTAGCACGTTTTGAAAAATGAAAAACAGGTGTATACATGTATTGCATATCCTTGAGTCCGTAGGTCGCAATAGTAGTCCAATCGAGGCAACATCCCTCTTCCTTTAGTGTTATCTTAATAACAACTACACACTCTACGCACTTCTGTCAAAATATTTATATTAGATCATGTACATACAACTAACCTAGTGTCTTCTAGATTCAGCGATAACCTTGTTCATTTCTTCAACCTTCTTCAAGGCTCTCTTGTGGGTACCCAATCTCTTCTTAGCCAACTTCTTAGCTCTCTTTTCACCAGCGTTTCTGATCAATTCGATCAATCTTCTTTCATATGGAGCAAGACCGGCAACTTCCTTGACGATGTTTCTGACGAAAGAAGTTCTTTGGGAAAGAGCACCCTTTCTGTAAGAAATCTTTGGGGCGACTTCCTTGGCGGTAGTCTTGTGACCCTTGTTCAAACCAACAGCAATACCTATTTTTGTTAGTAATTTATCCTAAAGTTTAATATTCGTTATCATGTTGTCTTCTTTTATGAGGTTGGTGATTCTGGATACTTGTTAAAACATGTAGAAATATTCGTATGATTATAGTCTGTTGAGTTCCTTTGATATGGGATGGTTCCAAGTATTGAAAAATATTCACTTAGATGAGTACTAGTGTTCCAATAGGTATCTTCAATATCCATCAACTAAAGCTTTCATACTACTTGAACTTAGTCAAATACCCACAACAACTCATCTTCTAATATCTATTCGTTCTTTTCCCACTTCCATTATCTTTATACTTCAAACGAAGACATCAACGAGAGTTCATCATGAAGTATCAACCCATCCAGTTTGGTCCATTCAGTTCATCTGTCACACTATCAATCCTCTATTCTCATATTCTCCACGTATAATACAACTTCGAACGTGTAATCTCCACTGTTACATACCTGATCTAGCCATATTTGATGTTATTCTATAAGTAAAAGAAAGAGCTCTTCACAGTTTGATAAATCTTTTCCTTCTCTCGGTCTCCCCCCAGGCTGAAAATTTTTCCAGTGCGCGACTTCAGTATGATTGTCTGCAGGAAATATGGAAATTTGGTACCATACACGACTAAAACATACAAAGAGGTGATACACGTGACTTTAGTGACTGTTTTCTTGATATACTTTTAACTATATACAATTATCAAGTAAAGAGTGAATGATAGATTAGTATAGTAAGGTTGTGATTATGTATGCACTGTGAAGGTTATGATTGTAGGATTGACTTGGAGTCATGTTTATAATGTTTGAATTGGAGTTTTTGATTGTAGAACCTATCTATTTTGGTTGATGATGAATGAATCTTGAATACCATGAGAATTAAGTGTATTCAATACCACCTTTGTATGAAATTTTAAAGGTAGTTGATAATTCATTATCTTGTATATTTCTCATATGATCTCTCATAAATTTATACAGTAACTCTTTTGAAATCAAACTTGTATCCCTCTAACAATCCAACAATCTCTCCAATCTGCATGTATGAGTGGTTTCTTCTGAACACATGTGGTTCAACTACAGTATAACTGTCCTTTCTCACAAACTCATACAACTCTTTCAAGAGCTTTTGTTTTCCTACGACGAATTTCTTTCCATCTGGGTGTACATAGTAAATCGTCTTTGGAACACCGGTTTCTTGTAATTGAGCTTGTTCTTGTGCTTTCAATACGTCGTATCTTAATTGCCATCCCTTTAATCCTATAGTCTTGACACGTGCAGGCTTATCTTTAGTCAAGTAGTTATCCAAACCTCCTTCTTTGGTGATAGTCTTCAATACCTTTGTACTTACTCTAGTTTGAATCGATTTACCTAATGTTTCTGACCATAACTTGGATTTCTGGATGTTTGGTAAGTGTACTCTCAAGCCCTTGTTTCCTGCTTCCGAACATGTTTTCGATCTTTTACGTTGAACACCTCCATATAATCCTCTATTCTGTCTCTTAAAGAACATAGCTTCGTATGGGTATGCTGGGTATTGTTGTAATTGAGTTGGAATACGAACTCCCTTTGGAATCTCTTGTCCAACCTCAAACGTCCTCTTTTCTATTGGCTTAACATATTTGAGAATCTTATAGAATTTATCATTGGTGTTTCTTGCAAGAAGACTACTGAATGTACTGAATGATCTAACTCCAACTCCAATCATCTTTGCTTGTATCTCTCGTCTCTCTCTTTCAATGTCTTTTAACCTCGAAAATTTTTTGAGTTCCTGGGAATCGATTCGTATATGCAGTCCTTCAATATTTCTACAGTATGTGTCTGCTTACCAAAGGAAACGCTTTAGAGAAAGGTTAAGTAATAAGGTTAGAACAAGGTCATAAAAACAGACACACAAGCACAATCCTGCCTCAACTATTAGCCTTGCTCAAATGCAGATCTATCTAGCTATGGTGCATGAGATAAAAAGTTTCAAGTTCTCGGCCTTGATGCGTCCTTTTGTTTCGTTTCTTCTTGTATCTATATAGTAGAAGGGTGTGATAACTATACCAACTTAGTGTGCCATAAATATCTGTTAATTCATTGGTGAATCAGGACTCCTGACCAAAAAGTGCACAAAGAAAGATAAGCAAGTACTATTGCAGTTGGATTATACTATTACACATATCTGATTCTGCCCTTGCACAAACGTATAATTTACTTACTGTTTTCAATCAATAAACATAAATGTGACTGTACCAGCATACAAACATCAACACAAATATCAACATTCTGTTCACTCTTGGAGTTTTCATATTTGTATACATATCATCTAGAAGTGGTCTCATCATGTATTTACTCTTGTCTATACGCATGGGACACTTAAAAATGAACATTAGTCTCGTATGCTGTCTTTATTTCGTTACTTATTATTCTCGCTAATTCTTTCCCGTTAATTATTTTCCCATTTCTTCAACTATTTATTCACTAATTCTGCCGTTAGTTCTCATTAATTTTTTCAATATTTTCTCATTAATTTCTCACTAAATCTATCAGTAATTCAATCAGTAATTCTATCAGTAATTATATCAAGTTTACTTAATAAAGATACAATAAGCATACACCATTTACCTCGAATATAACCAAAATTCAACATTTAACTAACCAAACACATTAAGTTAACCACTAGTATTAATAAAAAACAATGATCAACACTCTAACTATCCTGTATACCTCATTCACTCACACCTTCATCCCCATCTTCGTCTCCTTCTACCCACTAATTTTGTTTCCCTAACTCCCTCCCTAACTCCCTAACCCACTCCCTAACCCACTCCCTAAACTCCTCCCTAAAATTCTTCCCTAACACCCGCTGCCAACCTTCACCCTTCTGCACTAATCGGGCATTCTCGTATCGAACCAATGCAATTCTTCTATAATTTCCTGCACACACACATTTTTTCCCTCTTATTGTCGATACTGCATCCTGTATGGCTAATAATGGACCATATTCGCTTCATCTCATCTTCAACAACATCCCTCCCTTCCTTATCTTAGCCAAGGACCCCCCCGATCTTTAGTTTGTTCTGTTCCGTGTTCTCGAAGCAGACTTAACTCATCCGCGTTTCAAACACAATCAGCTTGTCAATCGCATCTGCTTGTTTTACTCTACTTTCATTGAGTCCAAGCGCGCGCAATCTAAAGACTCTGATTACCGAGAGATCTCCTCTTGTCCCCCCCCTTCAAATACTTCTCTTTAACCAGAACATATCCTAAATCATGGCTGACTTTGCTAAGTCTATATTTGGGTTTGGTGGATATAAGAAGGAGAAGACTGGGAATGGTTTGAGTGGCGGTGATGCTGACACACCTCCTCATTCTTCTGGGTCTGATTTTCAGTCTGTGCACGAGTCACCAAAAACGTCGCCCATCGTGGCGCATCAGTTGGGTGGTGGCGTAGGTTCTTCGAAGTTTGAGTTGAATCAAGCAAACCAGCAGCAAGCTCAGCAACAGCAACAGTACCAGAACCAGAACCAGTTTCCTGTGCATCCTGAACAACATCAATTGCAACCCCCTCACCAACCAGACGGGTCAAACAAATTCTTGACTAAAGGGCTTACGGGTATTACCGCCACACCGACAATCGCAGTCGCAGATAACCTGTTGGCTTACGGTACTACGTCCATTACAAACAATAACCTGGAAGCATTCTTGAACCAAACCTTCAAAACAAACGAGTACATGCAACTGGGCTACTACCTGCAAGCCTCCCAATACCAACAACCATACGAACAACCATTATCCCAAAACCAAAATTACCAACAACCGTACCCAGAGCAACCCAAAACAGCTGCAGCAACCTCAACAAACCATGGTTTCACCAGCGACCAAATGCAAAAATCAGGACCAACACACCCCGTGCAACCATATCCTGCAGGCCAACAACCAGTAATCATAACCACCGACGAAACTGGTCAAAACATTAACCCGCAAATGCGTAACTCTCATCCGAAGGGCAAACTTAAGGTGAAGATCTTGGAAACAAGAGAAATTGATGCCCAGCAACCATACGTAGTGTGTACCTTCGAGTCCTCGGAATACGTTACCAACGCCCCATCGAGCTCGTCCTTTGGTAGATCACCCGCGTCCCCTTTTAATAGACACAACAACAAGCATATTAGCCAAATCACAGGCACAAACCATAATCAGCATACCCAACAACAGCATCACGGCGCCGCCGCAGCCAGCTCAGGACACCACTACTCTAGCCATCACCAACACCACAATGTCCCCATCAACGGTAACTTGTCGCAAAATAGTCTTCCGAAGGCCTTACCAGTAAAGGGACGGCCTACAATGTACCAGAGACAGTCGTCAACACAGCAGTTGCCGCTTTTCGAAGACAACCAAGCGTCTGCACCTTCGATCCACGAGGCAATTTTCGACGTGGTGGGCTCTAGGTCAGAATTGGATATCTCTTTATACGATTCTGCTCGTGATGATGCATTCTTGGGTCATGTCCGCATCTTCCCATCTACCATCACCAACAAGAAGTCTGGCTCCGAATGGTTGCAGTTGAAGGCAAGAATAGTGGGTGAGCGTGTATCCTCAGGCTCAATAAGAATTAGCTGGGAATACACCTCTGTAGACTCATTGCGGTCGTACGGACCAGATGATTTTGACGTGTTGCGTTTATTGGGAAAAGGTACATTTGGCCAAGTATTCCAAGTGAAGAAGCGCGATACGGAGAGAATTTATGCCATGAAGGTGTTATCGAAAAAAGTGATTGTGAAGAAGAAGGAAATTGCACACACTATTGGAGAAAGAAACATCTTGGTGCGTACCTCTGCCGCAGCGTCGCCCTTTATCGTGGGACTCAAGTTCTCTTTCCAAACACCCACTGATTTGTACTTGGTGACCGATTACATGTCTGGAGGAGAGTTATTTTGGCACTTGCAAAAGGAAGGACGCTTCACCGAAGACAGAGCTAAGTTTTATATTGCCGAATTGGTACTTGCGTTGGAGCATTTGCACGACAATGACATTGTGTACCGTGACTTGAAGCCTGAGAATATCTTGCTTGATGCCAATGGACACATTGCTTTGTGTGACTTTGGACTTTCCAAAGCCAACTTGAACAATGATGGAACAACCAACACTTTTTGCGGGACGACCGAGTACTTGGCACCTGAAGTGTTGTTGGACGAGTCTGGATACACCAAGATGGTTGACTTTTGGTCGCTTGGGGTGTTGATATTCGAGATGTGCTGTGGATGGTCACCATTCTATGCGGAGAACACGCAACAAATGTATAAGAACATTGCGTTTGGAAAGGTGCGGTTCCCCAAAGAAGTGTTAAGTCCTGAGGGTCGTTCCTTTGTGAAGGGTTTGTTGAATAGAAACCCTAAGCACAGACTCGGTGCTACCAACGACGCTCGTGAGTTGAGGGCACACGCCTTCTTTAGCGACGTTGACTGGAACTTGTTGAAGTCCAAGAGTATCCCACCACCATTCAAGCCACACTTGACTTCTGAGACGGATACTTCCAACTTTGACCCACAGTTCACGTCGGAGTCGACTTCGGTGTTGAAGAAACAAATGGAGTTGGCATCAACACCCTTGTCACCGGGTATCCAGGCGAACTTCAAGGGGTTCACGTATGTGGACGATTCGACCATGGAAGACCACTTTGGCAAGTCGCACCGCATGAACACTTTCAAGAACCCAGGTTCGTTTATCCCAGGGAATCCTAACTTACCACCTGACGAAGACGTCATAGATGACGATTTGATTGAAGTGGACGAAATGGAAATTGATGATGACCACCACATGGACGATGAAGAGTTTGTGAATGGAAGATTTGACTTGTAAGCTTGGACTCTACGCCCTTCAATTCTTCAGACCTGTTTAATACTGTTTTTTTTGAGTATGTATTATTGTTAACAAGACGAGCAAGATCAAAGCTAGCGCAGTGGATGATAAAGCTTTCTTTCCAAATCATTCATAACTTGCGCATCCATTGACCACTCAATCCATCATTCTTCCATTGACTCCACTATCCCCATCATCATCCCACTATCTATTTGAAAACATTTCAACCTTTTAAACATTCAACCATTTAAACATTCAACCACTCACTACACCATTCGCTTAACTAACACTTTTTATTATGTTTTTATCCTTTGCCATTATACTGTTTACTGTGAACTCTCTGTTTTTGTTCCCTACCCTATATACACTAGACCTGAATGTAACGTTCATTGTCAACGTTATTCATATAACACGTTTCATATGTTATATAAGACTTTAATATAAACGAAACAATAAAAGAAGAAAAAAAAAAATAAGAATGTCTCAGATTGACCTCATAATTGTCGTTACCATTTCCGTCTCACTATTCACACCTCTTACTGTCTATCACCATCTTTATTCAACCTTAACCTTCAACCTCTTAATGGGAAGGTGTAGAAAGGACGTGCAATTACCAAAAACGTTACCCAAAAAATGTTAACGAAAAATGAAAACAGACTCAAAGACGCCAAACATCACGAAAGAATAGGGTAGATATTGAGAGGATTGGTAAGGAAACGGACTAAATACGAGTGCAATTTAGTAGATAATAAGCATTGAGTGTATAAAATAACAATGGCGCATCCAGGAAGACCTAAGGGTCGTCAGAATAAGAAGACACAACAAGCACAAGCAGCAGCACACCACCAGGCGCAAATCCAAGCTCAGGCTCAAGCTCAGGCCCAAGCGCAAGCGCAGGCGCAGGCGCAGGCACATGCCCAGGCCCAAGCGCACGCACAACGTAAAGATGACCCAGGTGTTCAGTTACATGATGAAGCGGACTTGATATCGTTCAGGGCAGATGCACTTTCAAGGTATATGGAGAATCAGGAATACATGGAGAATGTGACCGCCAAGTTGGTTCACACTTCTAAGATAATTCCTCCCAGCTTGTACCAGCCAACTGCTAGGCGAAACCTGGAGGATTATGCTCTGATGGGACCCGAAGTGGTATACTTTGGAGACCTCAAGTATATGAATCAAAAGGATCAAGGATTGAGCAAGGAAATTGCAAACTACAAGGCCGGCGACCACCCCAAATTCAAACAGTACTTACTAGAAGCTGACTCCCAGTACTCATTCCAAAGAGAAGCTATCATTAACCTCTCGGACATGCAATCAAGCGACCAAAAGTCAATGGACGATTATGAAAATAAAGTGGATAAAGTGATTGACGACTACAAGCAAAAGTTCAAGAAGAAATATACATCTACACAATCGTTCAAGAAGTTCCTGATACCTATAGAGAAGTTGACGGTAAATGTGGTATCTGCACCAGAATCATACAACCCTAAGTCAATTAATTCCTTTATTAACATTAGAGAAGATAATCTGGGGCAATTGCAGCAACAGCAACAACAACAACAACAACAACATCAACAACAAAGACAACAAGCTGTACAGCAAATGCAAGCACAAATGCAAATGCAAGGTTTGAACCAAGGAGCACAATATGGACTCAATAAGAATATACAAGGACTTGAGAACCACCACCAAGGTAACTTGAATGGGAACAACAATAATATACCAGAGTCGATACCTATAAACGGAAGCACAAGCAGTAACAACTCTTCGAACATAAACAACGGAGGAAACGTGTTCAACAACAACTACAACCCAAACAGTACCAACGACTACATTTCAATAGATAAGCAAGTGAGTAACAACGGGACACCTGCAAAGAACAATTTCTCGAGTAGTTTCACGAATGGAGACATGAGCGGAGGAGGAAACCCTGACGATCTTGACGATGGAATGGACGAGAACGTGACGAACGGGATGCACCAAGACGACATGAATGATTTGTTTAAAACCAACGAAGATGATGGACTTGACCCTAGCAACGAGATGGTGAATGATGATATGGAGGACTTGATAAACTTTGAAGATGATGAAGATGAGGGGATCATTGATGGAGGATTCGATCAAGATTTCCTCAGTCAAATCGACCATGGAATGGAATAGTATCTCATGGAGATGTGTAAGATTACGAGAGGGTAGTGATATGAGTAAGATTAGAGCCTTATCATTTAGTTATCATAATATGATGTAGAATAGTAATTGGAGTGTAATGAGTGTGTAATTAGACTGTAATGAAAAAAGAAGTTTGGTTTGATTAGTGGTGACGGGGTATTGAATGAGGGTGTCACACACTACTCCACATTATTCCATGCAAATATTGAATCACAACAGTAATAAACAATGAACAGAGAAGATTCCTATGGAATGACTTTTAATTTGTCATTTAACTTGACATCATATTTGACGTTTAACGTATTGATATCTTAATTTACGGATAGAAAGGCAACTGCAATAAGTTAATGTAACCAAGTTAAAATATGATAAGTCAATAAGATCATCCATGAACAGTTCAAGTAACATGGTAACAATTGAATGATGATACTCGTCTAATAATCACTCTCTTAAAGTCTCCCTTTCAGTTACTTAAATGTACACCCCAATCAGAAGGTTAAATATCAATAATGAATGGCTCAAGTGAAACACACCACCTCTAATACATCCAACAATCCACCTATTATTCTAAGAATATAATACTCTCTACAATACTTGATCTTTATACTCGACACTATTACCATGATCCTTATACCTAATACTAAATAACAAAAGTTACAAAAGATACATGATTATATTTCTATTGTGATCAGCCTCGCAAACCAATCACTCTCTGCGTATTGGAATCGTTCGTGTATCTTCAGCCCACTTTTGTTATTGTTCTTCTTATCAGCCGGACTCCTCGTGATTTTCAGCCACTTACTCAGCTAGTTGTTCTTGGCATAGCTGTAGTCTCTTATTCTCGTACTCGCACTCGCACTCGTTCTCGTTCTCGTTCTCGATCCTGTACCTGTTCATGTACTTGATCTTAAATCAATGTTTACAAAGTTATATTAAATTACATGGTAATTGATAGTGTTGATAACACATCAAATCAACACCAATTAATCATTCATGTGCTATAATCAAATCTAGTAAGAACCCTCTAATAATTAATAATGAACCCTTATCAACATCCACTCACCCTAATAACCTCCCCATCCATGCACTAAAACCATCCTTTTCTCAGCCTCTCTTTCTTCTCAACCGTCCTTCATCTCCGTGGATCCCAGAAAACGCGAAGGAAACGTTTCAAGACAAAAGTTTTCGAAAGAAACACAACTCATTCACACATTCCCAAGGCAAACAGGCTCTCTGCACACGCTAAACGTCTAGGTTGTGGTTGTGTTTGTGAAATCTACTACTCAATCATACGGGGCATTAGCTTTTTTTGTATTTGCTTCTGTTATATAAACGGTAAGAGAAGATAACAAATGGATCAATCTTCCGAGACTATGACTCCGGTGGAGGATGGTCTAGGCTTAGGTCAAGCTGATATGAATGCTTCTACTTCTTATGATGGTACAGGGTCAGCTTATTTCGATGATGATGGTCAGGATTCTTCGACGGATGCTCCCTTTGGAAACAATCCAGCTAGAAACCGAATATTCAAACAACAGCAAGTACAGCAGGAAACTAGACTGAAAATAAGACATCAGAAGTTGCGATACACTATCGTTGGGTACATTATAGTGATGGTATTCCTTGCAATATTACAGTTCATCGGTATAGGGTTCTTTACCCTGGGTTTCTTGTTATCGAGACAAGTATTACCCAATATTGCCGAATGTTCAGATGATAAGATGCTTGATACATGCTTAACCCCTGCCAAATTCGATAAAGCTATCTTCTTAGTCATTGACGCACTCAGATTCGACTTTGCCGTCCCAGTACCTGGCTCCCAAGAACATTACCATAATAACTTCCCCATCTTATACGACTTGGCTCAAAAGAGCGAAAACGCCGTATTGTTGAAATTCATGGCAGACCCACCAACAACAACCTTACAAAGATTGAAAGGCTTGACAACAGGATCCCTCCCCACATTTATAGACGCAGGATCAAACTTTGACGGGGATGCCATCGACGAAGACAACTGGCTTTTACAGTTGCACAGGAACAACAAATCCATCGCATTCATGGGAGATGATACATGGACCGCCATGTTCACTGAGTACATCAACCCGAAACTCAACTACCCGTACGACTCGTTGAACGTGTGGGACTTACACACTGTAGACAATGGAGTAATCGAACATCTTTTCCCTTTACTCCACCACACCAACGCAAGCGAGTGGGATCTCTTGGTGGGTCACTTCCTCGGAGTAGACCATGTCGGACACAGATATGGACCTAAACACTACACCATGAAGGAGAAGTTAAATCAAATGAACAAGGTGATTGAAGATGTAATTGCCAAAATGGATGACCAGACCGTATTGGTAGTAATAGGAGATCATGGAATGGACTCCACTGGTAACCACGGAGGCGATGCACCTGACGAACTAGAAAGTACCTTGTTCCTCTACTCCAAGAACAGAAAGAAGATCTTCAATAAAAACAAAGACCCTCTGGTGTATGACATCAGCAATGAAGGTAAAAATTATAGAAGAGTAAATCAGATCGATTTGGTGCCGACGATCTCACTTTTGCTTGGTGTTCCAATTCCATACAATAATTTGGGAATGCCAATAGACGAGGCATTCTCAACGGAACAAGAGTTGAGCTTGGCCAACTTTAAAACAATTCACCAACTACAACAGTTCCGTAACCATATTCCAAACTTATCCCCGGAAATCAATGAAAAGTACACCCAATTAGTGGAACTGTACTCGAAGAAAATCTCACCTAGCGAGTTTATCAACCACTCCAAAGCATACCAATTAGAATCATTAGAAGAGTTCAAATCATTATGGGCCCGTTTCGATATGAAGATGATTTTCGTAGGGATCACCATTTTGTTCTTTGCACTTACATTTATCTTGACATATGCTAGATCCATTCCATCAATTAGAGTACTGACGATGTCGTTTGAGTTCATTAACTCTGTCACACCAATGCTTTTATTGGGTATTGTGCTAAGTTTCTCCATCTACATTGTCTTGAAACCAACAGACTTCAACTTGAAGAAGTGTTTGTTAATTGGATCAGCTGTCGGTATAATCGTAGGATTCTGGGCCCCAATAATGGACAGGTTTAGTCTCAACTGGTTGGTGCATCAAATCCACGACTTTTTTGTTTACAACTTTAATAGCTGGTCGTTCCTTGCACTTGTGTTTGTGACGTTCCATTGCTTGATATTTGCATCTAACTCTTATGTGGTCTGGGAAGACAAGATGGTTCTGTTTTTCATTGTTACGTTTGGATTCTGTTGTATTTACGGTTGCTTGGTTAGTACCAAGATTAGTAGAGAACAGAAGATTTTGGGAGTTCTGCATGCCGTGACATTCACGTTGTTGGCAAGACTCACCTCAATGATTCAATTGTGCCGTGAGGAACAGCGTCCATACTGTACACCTACATTTGCCACAACTGGCTGGTCGATAGCCGTATTGCACGGATGCACATTTGCACTCCCTGCCATAATCAAACAATTCTACAAGTTATCAGACTCCTACCATTCAGCCGCACCTCTCTGGATAGGCAAGGGATTGAAGTTTTTACTTTTCCTGAATGCTTGTTACTGGACATTAGAATACATTCAAAACAGTGAGTACTTTGCAACCACTAGTTTGGTAGCCAGCGGCCCTATAATCAAATCAGTCAAACTTGCTATAGCTAGAATTGTGTTGGTATTCTCGTTGGTGTTTGGAAACTACTGTTGGTCAAGAGGACCATTGTGTTTAAAGTTGAACATTGTGGAAGGAGATACTGTATCTGATAGTACTGACGATGAAGGAGAACCCAAGAGAACAGCCACCATTTTGGGCTGTGACAATGCGTACGGTTCGCTGTATTTCTTGCTTGTGCTCAACTTCACCGTTGCTATTCTCCTTGTCAACAAACCCATGGGTGCCATTTCACTCAACATGTTGATTGTCAAGATCTTGTCATTACTAGAATTGTTTGACTTACTCGACATTAGAAAGAACTTGATAGCACCAGTAATGTTTGGCTTGTTGGCATTCCAACACTTTTTCAGTACAGGCCATCAAGCAACCATACCATCAATCATGTGGGAGATTGGATTTATGACTACAGAACTGATTGTGTTCCCCTTCACACACATCAACATTGCGCTTAACACATTCGGTTCATTCTTGATTGTGGGCTTATCTTTGCCATTAATCACAATGTGGAAGATAACCCCATCCAGCAAACCAATAACTGTATTGGCACAAATAGTGACAGACATGACGACCTTCTTAACATACTACTTGTTTACAGGATTGTCCAGCTTGATATTCGCTGCTCATTTTAGAAGACACTTGATGGTGTGGAAAATCTTTGCACCCAGATTCATGTTGAGTGGTATGTTAATCATAGTGATTAACTTGTTCTTTGTCTTTGTCACCTTGTGGTTTGGTTCAAGCAAAATCGTCTCTCAAATTAATAGAATATTTAAGTAATTTGACTTGTTGTTTATTCATGTAATGTGACAGGTGTGGTGGTGATTGAACTGAATTGAGAGAGTAAAGAGATTGGAGATTATAGAGCTGAAACATTAGTGAAGAAACCTTCAGAGCAAAGAGTAGAAATTATAATTAATTTAGAAGAAACATATAGAATAGAATAAATATGATTAGAATACCTTATAAACCCTATCTTAAAGCCTCTTCTAAAGCCACGTCTTCATCAATTCTTCACCACTTTCTCTTCTCAGATCTATCTTGAAAATTGATTTGATTTAAGAAAAACCTAAAATCTTAAAAATCACATTCTTTAAGAGGACGCAGATGCATTTCATAAGCTGTGTGCATGGCATACTACTAACTGTATTGTTAGTTCCAGGTACCTTTGCACAGGTCTTCAATTCCTCGTTCACTCCAGATCATATTCTGTATCTACAGAAGGAAACCAAGCTACTATTTAATCATGGATGGAATTCGTATATGGAGTTTGGATTCCCTTCTGATGAAGTGAGGCCATTAACCTGTGAACCATATGGTCCAGACTTTAGAAATGTCAGGAATACTGTTCGTAATGATGCCATGGGAAATATATCTCAGACATTGCTTGACAATTTGGATACATTAATAATCATGGAGGAATGGGATCAATTGAGGAATGCTTTCACATATTTGAAGCAAGTGAATGAAACGCTCTTTGATCAGGACACTATAATTCAAGTGTTTGAAGTGAGTATTCGGTCCTTAGGGGGATTACTCTCTGCCCATTTGCTCTTGACAGATGTCACTAATCTGGTATACATACCACAGAAGTTTGCAGAGTTTAAGAAATTTGCTGATGAATATGATGGCTTTTTGCTTAATTTGGCCTACGATATTGGTTCACGTCTTATCCCATCTTACCAGGTATCTATGAATATCCCAATGCCTAGAATCAATTTACGAAAGGGCCTTAAAGCTGTTCCTAATTTTTTACAAGATGATGCTTGTACTTCTGGAGCAATTACTCCAGTCTTAGAGTTCACATTATTATCACGCTTGACTGGTGATCCTCAATTCGAACATTATACTCAATCGTCGTTCTGGACATTTTGGAGTGCAAAGCTGCCTCTTAATCTATTACCTATGACAATTGATCCAATCAACAACCAATGGAAAGATTCGATTACAGGGATTGGAGCTTCTGTTGACTCCTTTTACGAACATGCAGCTAAAGCATCTATTGTATTTAACGATGATTACATGTGGTCTGTATTCAAGACTTCATATAAATCACTCCTACAACACCTGGCACAAGGTGGAGGAGCCTTTGATGGAGTATTATACTTTCCAAACATAGGTGTTAATGATGGAGTGATTTTCAGTGACTGGATTGACCTGTTGAGTGCTTTTTGGCCTGGACTTCAAGTGCTCACGGGACAAGTAACAGATGCTATTAAAACCCATTGGGTCTACTTGAAGTTGTGGAACAAGTTTGATCTGATTCCAGAAAGGTGGTTCTACAAGAAAGAAACAACCGGTAGAAGCAAAAAGAAGAAGACTCCAAAAAGAATCGAAGATGCAATAGCACTCGAATGGTATCCATTAAGGCCAGAATTCATCGAGTCGACTTATTATTTATACAGAGCAACTCGAGATCCCATGTACTTACAAGTAGGTGTGAGAGTCTTGGATTTGTTAAAGACAAGGTACAAGGCAAAGTGTGGATTCCATGGGTTGCAGGATGTTAGAACCGGAGAAATACAAAATAGAATGGAATCGTTTGTGTTGGGTGAAACATTAAAATACCTTTACTTATTGTTTGATGCTCGAGATGAGTCGTTTTTGCATTCATCATTAATGTCCAAGAAGAATTGGATTTTCTCAACAGAAGCTCATCCATTGTGGCTATCCAAGAGAATGGATCCGAAGTATAGAAAGAACTTCAAATCCGAAGAAGTTTTGCATTTTAAAAAGCCACATTTTAGCAAGCTATCGTCCATGATTCGAAAGAAGAATGCTAATGCTAAGGTATTGCACGTTAATAAGAATAATTTAGGTTCTTTTAGAAACATTACGTTAGCGTTGGCACCAGATATTGATTTACCTTATCATCAAGCATTTTCGCATGTTACAAAGCAAGATCCGTTTGTAGAACGGTTCGATACTTGTGAATTAAGTCCTTTTGATACTAGTAAAGATTTTGCATCGTCTGGTTACTACAAGTGGGACCATTTATTTGCTGCAGACAATATCTTTGACTCAACATTGGTTAAACCAAGGTACTTGAGTAAGTCATCATTAGATGGTAGTTCCATAGAGTTGACCAAGTCATTTTATGACCATTTCTCGATGTTCTTACCCAGGAAGGGAAGATTACACTTACAATCACCACGTGAATCGACTACTCACAAATATGAAGTGTTCATTGGAGAAATGAAAGAAAGTAACAAGGTTGAGATATCGAAACTTGTGTATAAAGACAAGAAATTCAATAGCACCGACGATCAGTTTGTGTTTGAGGACGATATATGGGTACCTGAAATCATGGCATTAAGAGTGAAGTTTGAAGAATTGAAGGAAGGGAAGATTGACCTGACTAATGTGGAAATCACCAAAGAGTACATCCAACTGATCAGAGACAGTGAATACTATAGTACAAATGGTGTTTCACCAAGGAATAGCAAGAAAACCAAGAATATTGTTCTCCGTATAACAAAGATCAATGGAGTACAAGTAAAGCAAAATGCAGTGGTTTGGACCTTACCATTCCGACCAATACCGGGTGGAAACGCAGGCGACCCACCTATAATGAGTATACAAAATGATGGAAGATTAGTGTTGGAGGGGAAAGTGATAGAAAATATGGTTGCTTGGTCTGAATGAAGATTAAAGACACTATCAATCTGTGGGATATTGTAAATATATGATCATGAGAACTGGTTGGTAATAGAGGAGTCCAATCATTATAGAATGCAGCATGTAACTTACTATTAGATAATTATACAACTTAAATTGTTAGAACATTCAATAACTAAAGTAGTATTTATTTATACTTGTTGATTCTAGCAACTGAATTATTAAGTAATAGTATATGGTTCTGTTACTTGAGTTAACTTCTAGTATCTGTATCTCATAGTACCAATTACATTAATATGTCTAAAATTTTGATGGATACCAAGGACCAACCAACCCATTTAAATTATTAAAACGATTCAACTAACAGACTTTACACCACCTAACTCACTTCTATCAAACTCACACTACATACACTCTCTCCATGTCTCTCCATGGGGACTCCATGTTGACTCATCAAAGAAGAGTCTCGTCTCGTGACTAATCGCACCGATTCCGGCCGCAAAATTATACCAACAGAATCTTTAAATTCTATAACATCACTTCATCTTAACACCATGGCTTTCAGAAGAATATTGACGTCGTCAGCTAGATCGTTGAGGTTGGCCAAACCTTTTTACTTACAGAGTGCTAGATTTCAGTCTCAGCTTGCTGGTTTAGATTCCAGTAGATTGGTTATCAATAAGACTGAGTCACCAAAGGCTAAGCTTGATAAAAAAGACTTAGTGTTTGGACAGACCTTTACAGACCATATGATTGAGATCGAATGGGATGCTACCAACGGATGGGGAGCTCCTAAGATTTCTCCATACCATAACTTATCACTTGATCCTTCTACTTGTGTTTTCCACTATGGATTTGAATTGTTTGAAGGTATGAAGGCATACCGTGACAGTAATAACGAGATTAGAACCTTCAGAGGTGACAAGAATATGGTAAGAATGAACTCCTCAGCTGATAGAATCGCTTTACCTACTTTTGATGGTGAAGAGTTGTTGAAGGTCATTGACAAGTTCTTGATATTGGATGAAAGCTTTGTCCCAGAAGGTGCCGGATATTCCTTGTACTTGAGACCTACAATGATCGGAACTTCTGAAGGATTGGGTGTTGGTACTCCAGACAAGGCTTTATTGTATGTTATCGCTTCACCTGTTGGTCCTTACTATGCCACTGGTTTCAAGCCAGTCTCATTGGAAGCCACTGACTACGCTGTGAGAGCTTGGCCAGGTGGTGTTGGTAACAAGAAGTTGGGAGCCAACTACGCTCCATGTATCAAACCACAATTGGAAGCTGCTTCGCGTGGATACCAACAAAACTTGTGGCTCTTTGGTGAAGAAGGTTACATCACCGAGGTTGGAACCATGAACGCTTTCTTTGTTTTCCAGAATGGTAACAAGAAGGAGTTGGCCACCGCTCCATTGGATGGAACTATCTTGGAAGGTGTCACTAGAGACTCTATCTTGGAATTAGCCAAGACTCGTTTGCCAGCTGATGAATGGACCGTTGTAGAACGTAAGTTCACTATTTCTGAAGTCAAGGAAAGAGCAGAGAAGGGTGAATTGGTCGAAGCTTTCGGAGCTGGTACTGCTGCTGTTGTTTCTCCAATCAAGACTATTGGCTGGAAGGGTGAAGACATCCAGATCCCATTGGCTGCTGGAAACTCAGGTGAACTCACCAAGCAAATCGCTGAATGGATCAAAAACATCCAGTACGGTGAGGAAACCTACAAGGACTGGTCTAGAGTTGCCAAGTAGAAAGAATCTACTTAGACAATGTGGTAACACAAGGTTTTTACATCAGACAAATTATTATCGTCATATAGAGTAGTAAAACGTTTCTTGTGTTCATACACACGTATATACTTTGTAATGCTGTTTTAGAAAATGCAGGGTAATTGCGGGCTTTTGTTGTTTTTGTCAATGCTGTGGAATTGATTTACTAGACCGTCTAGCTGATCCGTTCAATCTCTGGTAACTTTTGGATCTCACCCAAAATGTAGTCTCTCTCGTCAATTACATTTGGGTCATTGAAGTGTTGGAGATCAAAGGTATCGAAGAAGTCGATAAAGTTCTTCTTATTTTTGATCAAGATATCCAACACCTTCTGTGATTTTTTGGGTTTGGCGACAAAGAACTTGAAGATGTGGAAACCTTCAATTTGCAAGTTTTTCAGTTTGTCACTTAGAAGGATCATTATAAGCTTCAAGTTCATGGTGTCGTCAAAGTATTTGTTTAAGAAGGTTTGATTTTGCCTTTGGAGTACCAAGTCCGCGAGCAAGCGTACGCTTTGTCTTTTGGTGACGTAGTTGTTTGATTGGATCAACAGATTGATGTGACTAGTACAGTTTTCGTAGTTCTTTGCTAAAAACTCCGACGCCAACTTCTTGTGGGTGGTCAATAAGTCATGTAAGGTTGTGAAAGCATCGGTGGCGATTTCAAAGATTGGGATCTGTACATATTTAAAAAAGTTCCAGAACATTTGATGGTTGATGACGTATTTGTTGATGCTTTCGTACTTGATACAGTCCCGTAGTATTTGGCCACAGACCAATCCTGTTTCTGCTGTTTCCGGGCCTCTAATGAGCATCACAAGAATCTCGGGTTTCGACTGTGTCAAGTAATCGACGGTGGGAGACTTGCTCCCAATCTGTCGTCGCAAAAGGGTCAGAAAGAGGATCAACACGTCCTTCCTCGAGTCAAAGTCTAACTTGCGCAAATTGTATATCAAATTATACAAGCAGTCCGTCAGGTATATTTCCTGTGCCAACATTGCGATCTGGTCGGGCTGTGGTTCTGTTTCATCGTCTCCGTGTAGAATCACTTTAGCTTGTTTCAAGAAACGCGAGCATTCATCTTGGTACTTCTTATCGGAACTAGTATCCAACTTCACGACCTGCTCATTAAGTGCCTTGATAAGTTCCTGAGGTGTCTTAGGGTTCCTCTTAAATAAAAACGTCATATCGGATCGGTCTTGTCGTCAGGGGGAAAAGACCTCTAAAAAAATATAATAATAACAAGAACAACCACTATTCTATCTTGAATTGATGTTCCTTACCTTACCCTCTATGATCTAATAGTATTATCCTCGAAATATATTAATAAATCAAAGAAAGTCGTGATGATTTAAACTTCTACTTCAACAAAACCGCTTGTCTTAAAAAAAATACATGTACAAAAAGAAAACGAGAGCTGGGGATTTGCGTTGGTAAGAAAAAGTCAAATCCTACATAGTGGGAGAGAAATGGCAGTGTAATAATAGATATAGAGATGAGATGTAAGCGAGGATGTGATGTGACGTAGGTGAGACCTGGATGAGACCTAGATAAGACTTGGGTTTCGGTGAGACGTAGATGAGATGAGGATTCATGTGAGAAAAAGATAATGTAGAGTATAAAGATGGAGATATGGAAGAGGATACTCTGACTGAAGATCTCGAAAGATCATAAAGTGATGAGATGATCATTAAGAAAGGTTATTAATATAATATGAAACTCAAGTAAGAGTAAACGAACAGGTAACGTAGACAACAGGTTTAGACTAATTAGTAGAACTTTGTTTGATACTTTAAACTGGATTTTCTCGACTATATTCTGGTTATGAGTGGGATCATATTGGGACTAGGGCTGGTTAATACATTCCCCAAGTGTACTCGAGTAATTTTGTTTGTTTTCTTATATGTATATGTGATTTTATTACTTAATTTCTTATCTAAGAATATGTAATAGATTAAATATGAAATGTTATGTCACATGACTTTTTTGATTTGGAATAATGAATAACCATAATCTATGACCAGTACGTTCCTCAATGTTTGGGAGCCGTTGTTGATCAACCGAAGTAATCGACCTATTCTCAGTGATAATGAGTACAACTTACATATTAGTGATAATGTTGGGTTGTATCAAGGGAAATCTAAGATGTTGAATCGACAACATGGAAGGGTATATTTAACCAATAAGCGAATCATATATTTTGATAATTCAGATAATAACAAGTCACTTGGACTTGATTTGAATAATATAGTATCATGTGAATTGGTAGAGGGTTTCTTAAGATCTTCTCCAAAGATAAAGGTATTTCTTAGATCAACTTTTGGTGAGATTGGTGAAGGAGGCGAAGAGAGTAGTTCCAGTGAGAACTCAGTTGCTGTGAAGCTAATAACCTGGGTATGTCGTATTTGTTCATACAACAACCAGATCAAACTGGATTTTAACGTTGCTAAAGATGAACTCCCCAAATGTGTATCTTGTGGTATACCTACCACAAGAGACTTGGTCAAGAGCACTATTGAGAAGGGAGGTAAAAGTACAGAAGCAGCACCAGTCCACAGGGACGATCAATGTCCTAAATGCACCTTTATAAATCACCCTAGCATGAAATACTGCGAATTGTGTGGAACTGAACTTAAATCATCCATCCCAAAACAACTCCAGGATAAATTACAACTCAAAAGAACACCATCTCCAGCACTGAGTGTTTCATCTAATAAACTAGGAATCAAATTGGAAAGCGAAGAGGTATATACAAACAATCTTCCTTACATCAAATTGAGTTTCAGAAAGGGTGGAGAAGCTAAATTCAAAGAACAATTGAATGAAGCATTGCATGATATTAACTGGGAGAGATTGGAACGTAAAGGCGCCGTCAACAAAGATGGAGTCCAATTAAATGTACACGATTCGTTTGACACACCAAAACCAAAGGCTACTGCTAGTGGTGGAGGAATCTATGCATTGGAAAGATTAGGCGAACAACAACGTAAACGAAACGAGATTGTGCTATCATCATCTTTAAACGACATAGAGCAACTTATGTTTAAATTCCAAGACTTGATCAAACTCTCTGGATCGTTCAGCCGATTAATCAAAACGTCCAACCATCAGCTCAAATATTCTACTTCGGTGATCCCAGCATTGAATATCAAGAAGAGTTCCAACTTGTATAATCAAGAGTTGGCCCGTCATATTAGTGAGTTTCTCGTGAATAACGAGCTTACAAAGCCTTCATCAATCATTACATGTCAAGATGCATATGCTCATTACAATCGATATTTGATAATGACTCTGGGGTTTGGAACAGACTTGGTGAGCCCTGTAGACTTCAAGAAATCGGTAGACATGTTTGACTCACTCAGCTTACCTGTTGAATTAAATTATTATGAGAAGTCAGAAATGAGTGTTCTCACATTGAAGAAAACCAATGCAAATAGCTATGAGCAGTTCATTACCAGTTTCTTGGGAGACCAAGAAGAACAGTTTAAATATCAAAAGTTGAAGAATGAGATGTTGGGAATCACCAATGTTTTAGTAAACAATGAATTCAAGCTGTTCAAAGGTAATACAATCTCAGAAATCTCTAACCAATTGAAATGGTCAGTGAATATTTGTGTGGAAGAGATTGATAAACTTATTGGAAAAGGACTTGTTGTAATTGACCATCATATTTCCGGTACCTTTTACTTTCTTAATAAGTTTGGTGAAGTGTACAATGAAGAAGAGGAAAAAGAAGCCATGGATAAATTAAAAGAGAGAATAGAAAAGGAGATTATTGATCAACAAAAGAGTATTTCCTTAGCCTTAAAAAGCGAATATGAATTGGCTAATAATTTGATCAACTGGGACCCAAACTATACCTTTGGACATGACGCAATAGAAGTGCAACAAGAACAAACTGGACAAGAACAAGTAGTAGAAGATGATGAAGATGATGATGATGAAGTAGACGTGGTGGTGAAGAAACGTGATGATTCTGAAATGAAATCTACATTAAGTGATTTGGATGGTTTATCATTTAGTAATATATAAAATCACCAATAGAAAACCCAAGTAGTTTAGGTTAGATTTAGAATACAATAATGAATGGAATGCTAACAAAGTCAATAACTGTATAATATATTAACAAGTGAACAGTATATATCAGAGTTACAACCATATACCTTAGCTAAAGAACAGAGCTTCGCCAAAGTATAGGCATATAATATTAAACTATAATATAGCAAGAAATTAAATAACCTTTCGTACTCATCACCAAATCATAACTCAAACTAACTCTATTTATTTACACACCACTGACCAATCAGTATCCATCATGGGGTTCACCCGTCATTTTTTCGCAATCAATCTCACCATGTAATCATCGGAGGCTTAACCTCATTTGTTGGTTAATCTTATCTGATTCGGTGTGAAGACCAAAATGGTTACTGTGTATTTGAATCCCCCAACCTCTTGCGGACTTTGTAAAACTTTAATTGCTTGGTTACATTTACATTAACAACTCCTCTATATTATACATTGCTAAGTTAATACAATCAACAGTAGTATCCACATGTATCTTAATAGTGATAGATTGTATTTCTATACTCTAATTATATACTTGGCTCAAGCCTATATTATTCCCACCTGACATCATCTCCGGGTTAAACTTCCGCTTCTCTGCCCATTCTAACTCGCTCGTATTTTCGTGATTCACATACTCAGCAAAAAATCTCTACCACAAAGCTGTATTAGACAAATACATTTCATCGGTGCAACGACTAGAGAAGATTAGCAGTAGTCATCAACACTTCATTTGCATTATCATACGGGTGCGCATATTCAACGATATAAAACGATAGCAAGATAATGCCAAACTGATTATCTGGGTTGGATATACTATAAAATTTCATTGCGTACCAAAAGACCTTCATCATCTAACAACTAGATAACAAAAGGGGAATCAACACCACCACCAGCAACCATTACTTCTCGATTTTCTTCTGCGTTGGACGAGTGGGATAAGATCATGCATAATACGAACGCTCGAAGAAATCGACAAAAGTCTAACACTGGAAATATCGACGTACATGGAGGTATCAACATGAATGGACTGAATATAGGTGGATCTACAGGCATCAGCATGAACGGATTATCGATGAATAATCTCCCTCAGAATAATAACTTGGCAAGGCTGAGAGCTTCAGGTGCATCCCAACAGCCTGGCTCAAGCAATACCAACCAACTAGGCATTTCAGGAAGAAATGGTATAGTGGGTAATGTACAGTCATCAACAACTACCTCAAACTCAAACTCACAGCTTGCACAACATCAATCTTCACTGCATTTACAGCAACAACATCAAAATCAAATCCAGCAATTGCTGCAACAACAACAACAAAACCAGCAACTGCTGCTGCAAGTTATTGGCGCACAAATCCCAATGGTACCTCAACCGTCCTTAATGGCACTGAATTCAATACTCACCTTGGGACCTTACAAACACAGAAGAGACTTGACTAGAGAATCGGTGTTATCCACATACCAGATTATAGGATACATAGCAGCCGGAACATATGGAAAAGTGTACAAGGCAAAGCTCAAAAAGGACCAAGCCAAGGACAGGAAAAACATCGACTTTATGGGAGAAAAGGAAGAGACAAATATTGGACTACTCAGTGGAATCGATACTCATCCAAGTGGATATGGCAATCTGAACAACATATCCAATAAACCTGAAACAGACGTTAAAGAAGAAAACGTACAATTATTTGCAATTAAAAAGTTCAAAAGTGATAACCACCTGAGCAACAAGTCACACCATAACCATGACATAAGCGGTAACGAAGTGATACATTATACTGGAATCTCCCAAAGTGCAATCAGAGAAATGTCCTTGTGCAGGGAATTGAACAACAAGAACATTACCAAATTGGTAGATATCATTTTGGAGAATAAATCCATCTACATGGTGTTCGAATTCTGCGAACACGACTTACTCCAGATTATCCATTTCCATCTGCATCCAGAAATCAAGCCCATTCAACAATCTATCGTGAAATCATTAATTTGGCAGGTATTGAACGGTGTATCTTTCTTGCATCAAAATTGGATTTTCCATAGAGATTTAAAGCCAGCCAATATCATGGTCACCAGCCAGGGAGTGGTTAAGATTGGAGATTTGGGATTAGCACGGAAGTTCAACAACCCATTGCAAAGTTTGTATACTGGAGACAAGGTTGTTGTTACAATCTGGTACCGTGCTCCTGAACTACTTCTTGGTGCCAGACATTACAATACAGCAATAGACTTGTGGGCTGTTGGATGTATCTTAGCTGAATTGCTTTCACTCAGGCCGATTTTCAAGGGAGAGGAAGCAAAAATCGATGCCAACAATAAGAAGTCGGTACCATTCCAAAAGAACCAGTTCCAAAAGATTGTGGAAATCTTAGGATCACCAACACTCAAGATCTGGCCGACATTAAACAAGTACCCTGAGTTCTTGTCATTCCAACAACAAATAACCGGCAACTATGCGCCTAACCTCCTGAATTGGTTCAAGCTAGTTGGTGGTTCAAACAAACAATGCCTAGCACTATTGAAGGGGCTCCTCGAATACGACCCATCAGTAAGGCTAACAGCGGAGGGTGCATTAGTGCACCCGTACTTCTTGGAATTACCCAAAGTACAAGAAAACGCATTTGATGGAATGTCATTCAAGTACCCGAAGAGACGTATCTTCAGCGATGACAACGATATCAACTCAAACCACAACGCACAAAGTAACTACAAGAGGCGGCATGGTGTTTACGATGATAAAAACAATAGTAGCCACAACAGCGGCGTCAACGGAGCAGACAGAAAGAGACAGAAGTAGCCCTGCTCCATCTAAGTAGAGCACATCAATTTGAAATAGCTGCAAAAAAAAACCAAAAAAAAATTGTAGATAGTAAATTTTTAGAAAGTTTGTAGTAGGAGATAATGACTAGACAAGGAGATCAGTATGTTGATAGGAAGAGGATCTTTGGAGGGCTATGTTCTGATGTATATTCTGCCCGGGAGGATACGAGGCAGGTGTGTTTGAAGGTTGTTGATATTGATATGCAAAGGAAACCACATGATATTCAACGAGAAATAGACCTTCTTAAACGGTTAGAGCATACTGGGATTGTATCAGTGTTGAATGATTATAAGGTTGATGATGATATAGTTATGGTAATGCCATTATACGCATACACGTTGAATCGATTGTTGGAGTCAAAGTACAGCAAGAGTCGGGTGAGGCAAGATATGGAGAACCCTATGAATCCACCTACTGTTGTTTTGCATAATAAGGTAACGGATGCGGAGGTGATACCAATGCTTAGCAAATTGGCGGGTGCGCTCCAGTTCATCCACTCCAAGGGAGTGATCCACCGTGACATCAAACCTAGCAATATTCTCTTCAAAGGTGAAGACTTGACTGAACCAATATTAGTAGATTTTGGGATCAGTTACGATTTTGGAGATGAGAAGCAAAAGAAAGATGAACCGCCACACGAAAAATACACGGATGTGTGTAGCGGGATCTACAAGCCCATAGATTTGTGTTTTGGAAAGACAGACTACGGGTTTGAGCTTGATATGTGGTCATTGGGAGTCATGATGACGTATGTTTACTCCGGTAAGTTCAAATCGATAATCGAAGACGAAGACGGAGATGAATGTGTAGTGAATGATTTGTTCTTAATCAACAGCGTTTTCAATGTGTTGGGAACTCCCTATGTGGAGCTGCGAGGAAAGAACACGGAGATGTTCTGGCCTGAAATGAATAATGATAAGTACTACTTTAAGAATTTTGAGTTTGTCGAGAAGAAGGGGAAGACTGATGAAGAGATCTTTCCTGTTTGTGAGAATTCGAAGTTGAGGAAGTTGATGGCGATGCTCTTGGTTTATGAGACAAAGGATAGAATTAGTTCTAGGGAGTTGTTGGATGAGCTCCGCTCACTTGATCATTCACTTCACGAAGTGAAGTGAGTGGTGTGTTTGTTAATATGCTGAAGTGTGGTGTGAAAAGTTTAATTGTAATGATGTTAACTGATATAAGTGTAACGAGCCTCATAGGTGAGAGAGTCATGAGAGTAATGCGAGTTTGAAGTAATAGAATAAAATATATAATGTATATTGAACTAAAAATATGCAAGTCAATGATAAAACAAAGTGAAGAAAACGATTGTAATGATGCAGAATGAAAGGTTTGAAGTATTTATGAGCCGACGTCAATGTGATATTTTAAAGTAGTATCAAATGAATTGATGTCAAATCAGTGAACATAACTGATAAGGAATTAGAGAATATTATTTAAATTGAAGACATATGATAATGGTACTAATGGGTCAGTGGATCTGTGGATCAGTGGATCAGTGGATTTAATCTATCAGTGAATAGTTCCTAGCAGTGTGTACCTTAAAGATATATTTTAACATGTGTAAACTAGATGAGTATTAGTATGACAAAGTCATACATACAAGACAAAGAAAACGGGTAATCAATAGAATGCTGCAACGATGAAATACACAACAAGAAGAATCAATGTTCCATTGCTGTGTTCTGTGCATTTGAATCAACTTCTTTTTTGTCAACAAAGTTGATTCATTTTATCAAAAAGTCATGGCAAAAGTGGTTGCAAATGCCATGGCATTATCCAACATTGCTATGAGTTACTAGCAATAGCATGAGCTTTACATAGGCCCTCAATAAGCAACTAAAGCCTTAACAAGTTTAACATATGCTCAAGAACGTTGTCAATCACACCCTCTTCAACCACTGGTTCGTAACATCGCGGAGTCAAAGTGGGGTACTGGTATTATACAGAATGCAAAAGTCGCAGAAGTTAGTTAACGCCTATTGTTAATATACTTCTCTTAACAATACCCAAGAACTTTGTACCGTCGAGCACACGCACAAAAACAGGCGCACCCCTGTCAATATAGTAACCAAAAGCATGCAGAGGAGGCTATTTCAGCTTACTCCAGTGTAAACCTACACAATGTGGGATTTTAGCTTTTCTTTAATTGGTTCCTTGTCGGCACTTGAAAACCCCACAATAGATTTCCAAGAGGCCGGTAATGGTTACATCTTTTATTGTCGCATTGAGGCCCGAAACTACTTGTAAACAGACACGACATCTTTCAAGGCATAAGGCGATTTCAAGCACAGACCAACATTTGATGAAGTCGGAGTTGTTTTGTTCTGTCCTTGGACACTCTAAATGCACAAAAGCGCAACAGCTGAAATTGGAGATACTACTCGATTTGGCATGTGTTAGGGCCCTACATTTTAACAGTAATAGGCTCAGTAGCAAATACTTAAGTCAGACAAAGTGATTCAAAATATTATAAAAAAAACCTCTTAGAGTAAACTTATTGGTACAAGACCTACTGTGCATTATGATCGGATTAGCAGACACAAATGACTTAGATGATGATTCGTGGAAGAATGCTAAGCATATCAACTACGAGGAACTTGAGGCAAAGTATGATGTTATCAAGTACTATCCAAAGTACATCCATAATGGTGTTTCCACACCTAGGATCAAGGATATGCTTGCAGATATCCCTATTTACAGTGAGGCTAACAAGCATGTTAAGAAGAAGAAGCCTGCTGCTGCTTCTGCTGCTTCTGCAGGTCAGAAGGCTCCATGCAACCAGACCAACGGCTACAATCCGTATACTTCCAATACGAGCTATACCTATGAGAAGAGAACTACAAGAAAGGGTAGCATTTTTGATACCATCCAACAAGTACCGCATCCCCAACAACAACATCCTCCAAAGCCTTTGCAAAGAGTTCAAACTCAACCACATCAACAACTTCAAGAGCAACAACATCATCAACACGTATCTGAAACTACGGATGCATTTGGAGACGAGCTTTCGTTTAGAAACCCATTTGAAGATACAATAATGGAACCACCCACCTTCAAACCAAGAAAACCTTCGCCCGAGAAAACCAAGGAAAAGAGTCCCCACAATGACTTATCTACGACAATCTCCACAACTTCATCTTCCACTGCATTTATGAACCCATTAAGAAAAAGCTCGTCGTACGATCAAACGAAAAGCTCCATGACCACTGAAAGAAGAGGAAGTGGTTTAGTAGTCAACCTTAGAAATAAGTTGAAAAGTAAAATCGCAAGTCGCAAGAACAGTGTTCCTACAAGTACGTATATTTTTGATTTATCATTCAAAGTGTTTCAATGATCCAGTGTGAATTCTCCATTCCAATAGAGAGATTTTTTATTATCTGTCAGATAATCCCATCCGTCTATCCAGCTCAAAATGATTTCACAAGTACTCCATATTCTATTTTCCATTTTTTTTTTTTTTTGATTTTATTATCTACAATTATTTTACCCCGCTTATTAAGAGGTTAAAAGTGAGTGGGGCTGTTTTTAACTGAATACGGAAATTAGCCTTAAGTTGGACTATGCAATTCTGGGGAAATCCTGCTTGGAAACCCTTCAGCATGTCTCTGATTGGGTCATTCATAATTGTTATGATTTGATCTGTCAATAGGCGAACAAGTTTACTTGTTCGTTCAACTCCTCACTTTACCCTCACGTCTCAGATCCAAGCTTAAAATTTCGTCATCATGCGCAGTGAGACATATGGGATGGAAAAAAAAAAAGTTGATTGTCCAACCCCCCTCCCCCCACACATCCAACAACGTCAACGATTGAATTCAACATGCCAACCGAACTCTATGCTAAACGAAACTAAGCCAGGGGGAGAAGCCCTTTTGAACCCTAGCAACTAGATCGTATTTTCCCTAACCATACTGAGAGACCAGCAAAAACAAAAAGGAATCCTCCTGCCCATTATTTTTCTGGCTTTTAGGTTTTAGGGCTTTTTTGGGTGTTGCTGATTGTTTATGGCGAGGGAAAAAAGTGGGAAATATTTGGAAGAAAGGTTGTATCTTCTTTTGTTAACAGTATCTTTTTTAACGTTATAGCAAGAGCAATCAGAGCCACTACTCAATTGACTAACTGAGTGGTATATCGATAGACGACTGTGATCAATTTAGGACTCCCGAACAGAATACGCGGGGCATTGATTGGGACTCATTGCTATTTAGGTCATTCAATTTTTCGAAGCAAAATCTGAGACCTCTTGGATCAAATACGAATTCAACGAGGATAGAAAGTTACTCTCATTTGAATGGAGAATCATAAGGACGAAACACATCTGATATTATCTATACTAACATGTCCAAAGTCGAGGTAGTGACCGAGAATGTCAACAATGGGCACACTGGCGAAGTCCAGACGATCCAATACACACAGTCGCAGATGGTGGGACACGGATCGTTTGGTGTGGTATTCCAGACTCAGATCATGCCCACCAACGAGATCTGTGCAATGAAGAGAGTGTTGCAGGATAAACGGTTCAAGAACAGAGAGTTGCAGATTATGAAGTTGGTGCACCACAGAAACATCGCCGACTTGAAGTACTACTTTTACACCAACAATGACAAGAACGAGCTCTACTTGAACTTAATCTTGGAGTTTGTCCCGGAGACTCTCTACAAGGCCCTGCATTACTACGTCTCTAAAAGGTTGCAGATGCCGCCACTCGAGGTAAAGTTGTACACGTACCAAATGTTACGGGCTTTGAATTACATACACTCACAAGGCATCTGCCACCGTGACATAAAACCACAGAACTTGTTGATCAACCCAGATACTGGTGAATTAAAGTTGTGCGACTTTGGTTCAGCAAAGATCTTAAACCCCAGCGAACCTAATGTTTCATACATTTGCTCACGCTACTACCGTGCCCCAGAATTGATTTTCGGAGCAACAAACTACACTACCAAGATCGACGTGTGGTCGGCTGGCTGTGTCATGGCCGAATTGATTCTCGGACAACCACTTTTCCCAGGAGAATCGGGCATTGACCAGTTGGTAGAGATTATCAAGATCTTGGGAACACCATCTAAAGATCAAATCAAAAACATGAATCCAAATTACATGGAACACAAGTTCCCGCAAATCAAACCCATCCCATTGCACAAAATCTTCAAGAAGATCTCCAACGACTGCATACAGTTCTTGGCAAAGGTGTTGCAGTACTCGCCAATAGACAGATTATCATGTATTGAAGCCCTTATAGACCCTTACTTTGACGAATTGAGAAACCCAAGTACCAAGTTGCCAAACTACAGAAAGATATTCAGCCAACAGTACCACCACTCGCTGTCCAACTCGTCTCTGCACTCTAACAATGCAAACTACCAAATCTACTCTAACCAGCCAGACTTGAAGGAGTTACCTGCATTGTTCGACTTTGACGAACGCGAGTTATCAGTGGACACTTCATTAAACTCACAGTTGGTGCAGCCATGGAACTTGCTGGACCTCAATCTTAAAACACCGTTGGCCTCGCTAGACGATTTTGTTCCTATGAGCCAGGAGGAAATGAGGGTAACACTCGAATAAACCTCCTGGTTTTTTCTTGATATGATTCTAAATGAAAAGTTGCAATTCAGGACTGCCACCTAAGCTTATAATAGTTGACGGTGGAGAAATTTGTAGATGTAGAGGTGTAACCATCTGTTGATGGGTGTGTGATGGGTTGGGTGTTAAACAATGTGATCAAATGACAAAGAATACAGAAGGAAGGGTAGAATGAAATGAAGTATATAGATTGGTAAAGAAAAAAAAAATACGTTCCTAGTAACTGAAGTAGAGAGAAAAGGGAGACAGAAGTCAGGAGATGGTAGTAAAGTGAAACGTAAAGTCAGGAGATACTAGTAGTATGGAGAAACGTATTAGAGAAAGAAACAGATGAAGGAAGTTGCGAAGAGGATAATACAATAAAGCTTATTACAATTGGCAAAGGGACATTTTCATTCATTATCATTAAATACATGTTAATTTTGAAGACTCGTTAATTATGTTAATTTGATTTAATATGCCAGACCAAAGTGTTCTTATCTCTCGAAATGACACTAAGATTCCAATCTTGGCTCGTTGTTTGATATCTTGGCTCGTGTTTTACAATCTCGGTTTTTTCACCTCTTTGACCTTAACTTCAGGTACTCTTTCCGTTGTAATCTTCTTCTTCTTGTTAAATATCTGTGTGAATGGCACCACGAACCAACGGGCAAACCATGGCATCAATGTTAAGCTCACTATTATTCTGAGTGGTAAGAAGAATTTGACTATCACATATGCGTATGCCCCTTCCATAATAAAAGTGACCTTTTCATTAATGGAGAATGAAGTGAAGTCAAATCTTTCCAATGACGAATCTATGATCTTGGTTCCCTTGTTGATAGCCCAAGTTGGAAGATCAACTGGTAATTGCAATTGATACTTGTGGATCACCCACCAAACACCAACCAATGGTACTATTGCTGTGAGTTCATGTAATATAAGGAATGAAAACACATGTGAAACAGGGGCATGGATAAACGATTTCGTATATGGACGAAGAAATTTGGGCACTCTCTTCAATATAGGATGCTTCTGGAATGCCACATCATTCTCACTTCCATCCTTGACCACTTTCTGCTGCGGCAACTTCACTTCATCCCTCGGTTTTTTGAACAACAAATCTGGCCTCGTACTGTGGAAGCCTCGAGTAATTCCACTTCTCCATCCAGCATTAACTCCACAAGCTCCGCCATACAATACCGGACCTAAACCTCCTCTATAGACCATCAGGCTCCTAAACATTAGTAATCTCAACATTTTTAACTATACTATTTAAACCCTTTGCTTGAAGTTTATACGAGGGAACGAGCTTTGGGCGCGCTTTTCAGCATTTTTTTTCTCCATTTGACCATACCGATTTTTTCGTTAATTTCCTGTCACCAAAAGGTATAAAGTTGGTTAATATTCCTTAATTTTTTCTTGTTAGTGGTTGTTTCTTTCTGATCTAACTTATTTCATTAAACATATTCGATATGGTTCCTCCAGTTTATATTGTTGCTGCGTCGCGTACTCCCATTGGATCTTTCCAGGGTGGTCTTTCTTCATTGACTTATGCTGACCTTGGTGCACATGCTGTCAAGACTGCTTTGGAGAAGGTTCCTCAGATCAAGCCTGAGGATGTTGATGAGCTTTTCTTTGGTGGTGCTTTGCAGGCCAACGTTGGCCAGAATCCTGCTAGACAGGTTGTTTACAAGGCTGGTTTGCCAGAGGCTACTGTTGCCACTACAGTCAACAAGGTGTGTGCCTCGGGTATGAAGGCCATTATTTTGGGTGCTCAAAATATCATTACTGGTACTTCTGACATCGTTATTGCCGGTGGTGCTGAATCCATGACCAACACTCCATACTACCTTCCATCCGCCAGAGGTGGGGCCAAGTTTGGTGACTCTTCCATGGTTGATGGAATCCAAAAGGATGGTTTATTGGATGTCAACTCTCAACAGTTGATGGGTGTTGCTGCTGAAAAGTGTGCTAAGGACCACAGCTTGACCAGAGATGACCAAGACAACTTTGCCATTGGATCATACAAGAAGGCTGCTGCCGCTCACGAAGCTGGTAAGTTCAAGAACGAAATTGCCCCAGTCACCATCAAGGGTTTCAGAGGTAAGCCAGATGTTGTTGTTTCCGTCGATGAGGAAACCAAGAACTTGAACGAAGCTAAGCTCAGATCTGCCAGAACCGTTTTCCAAAAGGACAATGGTACCGTCACCGCTCCAAACGCTTCGCCATTGAACGATGGTGGTGCCGCCGTCATCTTGGTATCGGAAGCTAAGTTGAGAGAATTAGGCCTCAAGCCATTGGCCAAGATCATTGGTTGGGGTGAAGCTGCCAGAGCTCCAATTGACTTTACAATTGCTCCTGCATTGGCTTTGCCAAAGGCTTTCAAGCACGCTAAGATCTCTCAAGACCAAGTTGACTTCTTCGAGCTCAACGAAGCCTTCTCGGCCGTTGGTCTTGCCAACACCAAGCTCTTGGGCTTGAACCCTGAAAAGGTCAATGTCTACGGTGGTGCCGTTGCCATCGGCCACCCATTGGGATGCTCTGGTGCCAGAATCGTCGTCACCTTGTTGTCGATCTTGGCCCAAGAAAACGGTAAGATCGGAGCTGCTGGTATCTGTAACGGTGGAGGCGGTGCCTCCTCGATCATCATCGAGAAAATCAACGACTCCAAGTTGTAAGTACACATAGAGTATTTATTTAATGTATTGTAATGAAAAATTGATCTAAAATTAAAAAAAAAAATGTGAGAATGAAAGATCCTGGTTTCTTGTGGGATGAAGTGCCTATAGACAACTACCAGTTACAGGATATATATCAAACACCCAGTGTGATTTTTCTGGTATTTAGTGATGACATTGAACAAACGTTTAAGGATCTAAATCAATGGTTGGATCCGTTTGTTGTACATTATCCATGGTCTGTCTATGTTCCAGAAATACTGATATGCAATCATAAACAGGTTAATAAGCAAGGAAGAGCTGTTGAAAGACAATACATACACGGAGAGCTACCATTTGGGAACAATTATGACGACGAAAGGTTGTTACTTTGTCTACTTAAAGAGTTCACTAAGAATAATACATGCTTTATTCGGTTCATAAATACTGTTGAAATCGAAACATTGTTGGTTATATCGTATGAGGTAATACAGGATATAGAATGCTTGAATAACCCTATAACCTCTTTGAATAGGCTGTGGATCTATGATAATTCGATCGTCTTGGTTAATGACCATGGAAGTAAAGAATATTTACAATTGGAAAGAGCTGTCGCTCAATTGTTTAATAATGATTTTGAAAAGCATATCGGTTTGACCGCATCAGTCAATGAGGCGTTGAAAGGTTATGAAACGTTCAAGTTGGAGGGAGTATTCGATATTCGTCTTGAACTTCCTCAGTCTATAATTCCCATTCTACTGAATAACCCATGGATACTTGCTCAATCATTAGATTCACTCAAGAAAGAAAATACAGAAACCCAAAAGGATTTAGAAGTTAATGAGCTTCACCTGGAAACATTCAGCATTCTGGCTCATTCATTTGCATTACTAAAATTATTCCATCTAAACGACAACAAGTCTAGTTTCGAAGAATATTCTTCAGAGCTTCTTTTAAGAGGCTTAGATCGTATACCGTTTAGCATTCAAAAGAAATTGAAGACTGGAGAGAAACGAGGTAATCCTAGAAATGAGTTGCAAAATATCCTCTTATCTCAAGGTAACCTTTTAAACCCAGTTGATAATGATTTTCAACTTATTGATGGTTTAACAAGTTCTGAGAACTTCGAAGAGTCTGAGAGTAAACAAGCAGAGGACCTCATGTCCCGTGTTAAGATGTTTATGGAGAATGAAACTAAACTAGAAGAAATCGTAGATGATGATTTCGCGTATGAATCAGACGAAAGTAACGATGCAGCTAAAGAATGGACTGCAATACAGGAATCAGAATTCAAAGACTTTGGTGATTTTGTTCTTGCAAATAGAGATCAACTAGGTGATACTCTACGGTCAAACAATTATTCTCCATCTAAAGAATACAATGATGATAGCGACTATCATAGTGATGAAGGAGAAAACCTAGGAGATATGAATTATGATGAATACCAAATGTTAATTAAAGGGATATCGAATCCACAAGATGAAGACGATGCAATTATAGATGTTGATAGTGAGGAGGACATAGCCCCATACGACGATCCAGAGTTTGACAAGTCAAAGTTGGAAGAAATCATCAAAGGAATAAGATTGAATAAATAATTAATGCAGAAGAATTGAAAGACTAAATTGATATACCTCTTTCACTCAATTCATGTATAGTCCATATCCAAGTTCTAGCAGCGTAGTCCATGTTACTAGCAACGTATGAAGGAGTCGATTTCACTCCGTTTGTTATGTAGTAATTTCCGTTATCGTCTTCCAAAGTTAATGATGGATCAAGGCAGCATTTAACTGTAGAATATGAACCTTCTTTGTTGGAAACACCAAAAAAGTATCCAAATACTTGGAAGAAGCACCAAAAGAGGATTCCTATAATTGGGAGTCGAGTCCAGTATGAAAACAAGTTTGTATTCATGACAAATCCCGGGTGGACAGAAAGACACAAGATTTTTGGGTTCCGTAAGGCCAACATTTTAGTAAAGTGGATACCTGCTGTTTTCGCCATTGCGTATCTGAACCACGTAAAGATTATGTTAGGAGTATAATTGAAGGTTGAGTTCATGTCAAAGTATTTGACTGCAAAATGGTGGCCCACAGAACTAAGATATATGATCCGAGGAGGTTCATTAGAAGGCAGTAAGTCTGCAGTTTTTTCCAAAAGAGGCAACAACTTGGTGGTTAATAGGAAGGGCGATACAAAGTTGGTCTGCATCTGAATCTCAAAGTTATCGATGGTCTTCGAAAATGGCAAGGCCATAACACCAGCATTATTGATGAGTAAATGTAATTTTCCTTCAGTAGCTTTGAATGTTTCCACGGCAGTCAAGACAGATTGCAAGTTAGCTAAATCAATATACAAGTAGTGCAACTCGCCTAAAAACCGCTCGGTGGATGACTGTTGTGAAGTATACGTCAGCCTTACTTTGGTGGCATGCTCCCTCAACTCCTTGATAGACTTGGTCACCCTCGATTTGCTACGTCCAGCAATATAAACTGTATAACCATGTAAAAACAAATGCAAAACAGTAAAATATCCTATACCACTATTGCCCCCAGTGATTAACGCAACCCTTCGATCATGATTGGGATTGATATATGGAAGGGTGTCAGGTTCAAACTGGGTCATCTCTCTTCTACTATTTCTCACACACACGAGTAATGTTTTTTTTATACAATCAACAACTTAAGAATCAATACTTCAATACCAAAATCTTCATAAACAAATAGCCCCTATAACAACTCAACTAAATCTAAATATGAACAATATCTGCCTTATTCCGGTTCAAACGTTGTCTTTTTTTGCTTGTCTTTTTTCAGCTCTATCCTGATATAAGTGCGCTGGATTTGGCCAAGCTAAGTTAGACAATGTTACAATTGGGATTTGCCAGCAATTTATATATATTTGAATTCTTTTAATTGGATGTGGTAGGGTACATAAAATATACACATTCTTAGGTTCATAACTTAGGCCAGTTAATCATTCCAAAACGTTAATTTGCCCCACTAAGTCTCCACGTCACATTCCCTCATAACTTCAATGCATCTAATACCTCATGAAAAATAATTTGTGGGGTTTTGTTAGTGGTGTCGACTGCCACTGCCTCTCCGTTGTTTGCTACCAATTCATTTCCTTCTGGAATCTCCATGATTTTGAATTGTGATTCAACCATGTCTGATTTCATAAAGTGGCCCTTTCTTTGATTGACTCTCTTTAATAATTCTTCAAATGTAGTGTGTAAGAATACAAATCTGTATCGGATACTCTCGGTAGATCCATTGTTTTGTTTGATATGCTCTCGATAGACTTTCTTGAGCATGGAGCACGACACAACCGAGATCTCCGAAGAATTCGAAGTGTCCAAACATGATTTGGTTGCGTGTTGACTCAATTCTGTCAACCATCCCCACCTATCTTCATCAGTCAATGGTAACCCCAACGACATCTTATCGACGTTTGCTTTGGGATGCAAATCATCTCCTTCTACGAATGGACATCCGTACTTGTCAGATATAAGTTGTGAAATTGTAGACTTCCCTGTCCCTGCAGGTCCTCCTACAACAATAACAGTATGCATTTGATGATCTTTCCAAGATCCAAGGAGTGGCTACTTCATTTAATATATATTGATAGAACTTCCTCCATAATTTGTGGGGGGGCTTTAAATTATAATTTTGCACCCTAAATATTCAATACTGACATGGTGAAGGCCAGGAGGGAAACACAGAGTAACCATCAGAGGTTTTTACAAGGGTCTACATATCATAGGAATCCAAGCATACATGTATATATACTCTTTTCTATTTACATTAGTTATTCTACTATATTTACAATCCAACTTAAAACTCCCTTACTTAAGTCACCCCCACTTTGGGGTATCTTTCCATTCTTGGATTTACCTTCTCTTGTTCAACTTCTTCAAGTTGAGCAACTCTTGTGTTATTCTCTTCTCAATTAATGACTTTATGTCCATTGCACTTTCTCTATCAATGAATAATGTTGGCCATCTTTGCAGTAACCACATGTACAATAACACCAATCTATGATTATCTTCTAACAATACTAATGTTTCCACCACTTCATTAGGGTCCACATCAAGTCTTGGATTAGACTTGAGTAATTTTTCATGCAAGAACCCAAAATCAAAGATGGTTTTGGTTGTACGGTCTGCAACACTTGTGATGTACTTGAATGTTGTCTCCATAACCGCAGGCGAAGAAATAGCACAATTGATAGGTGCCAAACTTAACTTTAATTGATCCTCGACAGGTGTACGCTTGTACAAATCATCTCTCTGGAATAACTTTAACACATCAATTCTATCGGAGACATCACTAACAAAGTAGTTGTGCATTTTAACCCCTTGTGTGGACTTCATAAACGAAGTCAATCTTTTATGAAGTGAAACGGAACTTGGTGCTTCAGATAAATACTGTTTCCAAATGTAGTCTGATGGCCAGATGCATGCCTTCTCTAAATCCTCAACTGGACTCTCCAATTTCTTCTTGACGAATCGTAAATCTTTTCTTGTTAATGTAGTCACAAAGCCTTCCAGCTCTCCACTATCTTTACTGTACCGTCCAGCTCTCCCTGCAATCTGCTTAACTGAAGACGTTGTCAATGGAACAACCTCATTACCATCAAACTTTTTGATTCTTTCAAAGATGATTCTTTTGATTTTCAAGTTGAGGCCCATACCAATCGCGTCCGACGCAACCAAAACGTCGTACGAGCCGTTATTAAAACCGTTGGCTTCTTGCGAACGGATCTCTGGTGGAAGAGCACCATAGATTATCCCAACCCTCATATTTGTAGTTTGTTCAATCTGGCACTTCAATTCTAAAATCTTCCTTTTAGAAAATGCAATCAAGCAGTCTCCCTTCCTCAAGTTTGTGTAGTTTCCCAAGGGTTTCGACATCATGGTCAACTTCCCCATTCTCTGGTAATTATTTATTACCAATTCATCACCTGTTACTTTGACTAATCTTTGAATCAATGGAACAGCACTTGCCTCACCACATAAATGAACTTCTTTGGCTAAAACTCCCAAAACTGCGCTCGTCCAAACAGATCCTCTACGGTCATCACCAATCATCTGGATTTCGTCTATAATGCAAACATCCATTTTCTTATTCAATGGAATCATTTCGATGGTTCCGGATGAAATCCCGCTGATTTTCCCAAAATCATCTATAATCGGGACCACTTCCTCACCAGTGATCAAGTTACAGCGACGGCCTTCGCTGTTAAACTTTTCAAATATTTCTCTTGCCAATAATCTAAGTGGACCAGCGTAGTATCCGGATTTGGCTTTCATGAGTGTTTGCAATGAGTTGTAAGTTTTACCACTATTTGTTGGTCCTACGTGCATGATAATCTTTCTCTTCATCTTTCTTGCTTCTGGGTACCATTCTGCAGGGTTTGTTATGTCTAATACAGATTGTTTTGTTTGCGTTGTTGCAATTTCGTGCTCCATGTATGTCTTGTAAAAGAGCCTTGTGTATACAAAGGTGAGGAGCTCTTTTTCAGATTTTAATCCAAAGTGCTCTAAAATTGGTTCAGGGTATCCTTTGTTTTCCACCAGTTTTATTATCGATGAAATGTCTTTAAATTGAGGGTTTAAGAAATCAATCAATTTGATCTCTTCAATAGTTTTAGATGAGCTTGCTGTTTTAACTTGATCTAGGATTCTCTTTTTGAACTCATGAAGGCAATACTTGATAGTCATTTCATCTATCGTGTTGAGGATTCCATATGGAGGAAGGATTTTTGAAGCTTCCAACTGTAATCTTAACTCTTCTATAGGTTCCACCAATAACTTCTTTAATTTATCCTTTTCAAAACCTTGTGGTTTACCTTCAATCTTGATTCTTTCAGTATGATCTGATGGTACATTAGATACAGTATGAGCAGCTATCACTGAATTAAATCTAACATTTTGAAAACTCCCCGACCTACTCACACCATCCAACACTATTCGTACCCCATACCCTAACCTTCGCCTACCTAACATCATAATACCAACTCCCATCTCTATACTATTTGTGATGGGGCCCTGCCTAAAAAAAAATTAATATGCATATTCAGTCACCTGACACTTCCGCACGTTTACTCAATTTAGACGGCTCTGGATGTGTGGAGTTTCCACTAAATTAAGCTTTGAGCATTGTGTCTTTTTTTAGATCAAGAGAGCCCACATTGTTACCATCTGTGAGTGAGTATGAGGTGTATCTTGCCTGATGAACGATAAACACCGAACCGTCGTCCTTCCAAGCTTCATTTAATGCTGTAGTTACCAAGTACTAACAACACCAGAAATTCAGTGTAACCTTCCAAATTGGGATCCTCTTTTGTCGTTATAAGAGAAAAAAATCGTAGGTTTCAAAATTAAAGGTTGAAAATTGCAGTCATTCTTTAGCACTACAACACCCATTGAAACAACGAATTAGTTGTTTTAAAGTCGTAGGTGATTCTGGGAGATATTTCCCTTACTTTCCTTTCCGCTTGTTTTTGGAGGAGTTGTCAATCTCATTCCCGAGATTATTTATTTGTTAGCCAGCACAATCAATAGTGCCCCACGGATTATTTTTAATTTTAATATACAGAGGTGAGCTGTGGAGATGAACATAACTTCAGCCAAGGTGATTGGTGATCAGAATCACAAGGCACAGTTGGCGGCTCAGTTTAACCTATTTTATCAGCAGATAACTTCACCCAATGTTAGCCAAATTGGTAATTACAGAATTGTCGAGGAAATCGGAGAAGGCGCGTTTGGAAAGGTCTATTTGGCGGTACATGTACTTTTGAACATAAAGGTTGTGTTGAAGTGTGGATTAGTCGATGATCCCAACATTGTGAGAGAGATCTATTATCATCGTCAGTTGAAGCACAAGAATATCGTCAACTTGTATGAGGTCGTGAAAACAGAGAACCATTTATGGATTGTATTGGAGTACTGTGAAGGTAGCGAGTTGTTTTATTACATATACGAAAAGAGAAGACTAGAAGTGACGGAATGCCAGAACTTGTTTTTCCAAATAGTGCTTGGCCTCAAGTACGTCCATTCACTTAATTTAAGTCATCGAGATTTGAAGCTCGAAAACATCCTTTTATCAGACCGCCGCAAAAGCATTGTCAAATTGACCGACTTTGGCTTTGTCAGAGAGTTTAACCCACAGAAT
Organism: Kodamaea hsintzibuensis (nom. inval.); assembly: GCA_030568835.1. Lineage (NCBI taxonomy): Eukaryota > Fungi > Ascomycota > Pichiomycetes > Serinales > Debaryomycetaceae > Kodamaea > Kodamaea hsintzibuensis (nom. inval.). The sequence goes on from JAJMJA010000020.1 coordinate 148,614, forward strand.
AGAAAGTTCTTATCGACAGTTTGCGGAACTACAGTGTACATGGCGCCAGAACTCTTGAAAAATGAAAAGTACTCTGGTTTTGCCATTGATATTTGGTCATTGGGTATTATTTTATTCACAATGATTTATGGAGAAATGCCCTTTGACGAAGATGACGACTTGAAAACAAAGTACAAGATTATCCACGAAGAGCCTCAATACAAAGAATTCATACCACAAGATATCCGAGATTTGATACAACGAATGCTTTCTAAAGACCCACTGAAACGTCCTAACCTTAATGACATATTGAACTCATCGTTTTTAGTCGACTTGCACAACAGGCACTTGGACAAAACCTCACATCACACTTACAACGATGCAGAATCTGTCTTGTCAATTAACCAGCATTACCACGTAACCAACTCTCCATTCCAAACAAAAATAGAAAAGGTATTACTAGGAAGACTTAAGAAATTAAATGTTGATACTGAGGAACTTCAAAATAATGTTTTCAACAATGAAATGAACTCGCTCACAGCATTCTACGAGTTACAATTGACAAGAGAGTTTTCTAAGAAGAAGAAGAAATACTACAAAGAAAAGCGTAAGTTGTATGAAGCTAAGTCTTCTCTTGCTAAATCTCGGAGTAAAGTAAAAAGTGTATTATCACTCACAGATTTGTCCTCGATACTGGGTACCCAACCATTAGAGAAAATCAAGTCCACACTCAGTACAACTCCGCATAAATCCTCGAGCAAGACTAATACGTACCGTTTACCTGACTCTAGAAGATCTAGTGAGATCATTGAGCAGCGAAGAGTCGATTCACAACTGTCAAGAAATTCATACTACAACAGCAGGGCAAACTCAGAAGCACATTTGCGGAGTGACTCCATAAATGGATCTCCAAGAGCAACTGCGATAACAAGAGGTCCATCTCAACGAACTAACTCAGATGTTGCAGAAAGTCCATCTTTTGCAAGAGTAGTATCTTTCCAACCAGAAGAATCGTCAAGACGTAGTATAGGCACCGCTTCAACGGGCTCTCAAAGTGAATCAGTTAAGAAAAAAAGAACCAAGCCCCCAAACCTCTTGAATAAACTTAAGTTCTGGAAGAAGGAAGTGAAAGAGGATGAGAAAGTTGAAGATTCATTTAATCATCTACAACTAAAGGATAATCGGAGACATTCTGTCGAGCAATCAGCATCAACTACCTTGCACGAAGATGAAGTGGCTGATTTAGGAACACCATTAGAAATAAAAATCCCTGGGAAGTCTCCTAGTCCTTCTGAATTGGCAAAGGAAAAGGAAAAAGTCTTGGACTCAACAACACCAACTAACGAGTTGATTCTTCAGTCTCCAAAGAATGACAAGATCTTTTTAGATAAAACCTTGTCCAATTCACCCACCATTCTTGACCCTACAGTGCCAAGAAGTACTAGACCAAGACCAACCTCGATGATTTCACAAATAAGTCAGCTTAGTCACTTGAGTCAGATGTCGACTATGATGTCAGAGTCTGAAATGGATATTTTAGGCGAGACAGATACCATGGATGATGATTACGAGGATGAAGATGGTATGTATGAGTCCAGTTTGAATGCTTCGCAGGATTTCCCCAAAGCATTGCAGGCTGCCCCATCCAGTAAGTCACAAGGCTCAAAGAAACGTCCTGGCTACAAACGCGCACTCTCTTCCGATATGTCCAGTCAACTGTCGTCAATAATGGCTACAACCGGTAAGTCGCAAAAGCGATATTCTCTAACACAACTTTCGAGCACTTCTTCTGAGGAAAGCTCAATCAAGTCATCTAACAACCTTGCATCTCCGATCCCTATTTCACACGAACAGTCTCCAGTTAGGCCGGACTCACCTGAATTGTTGAACAATCGAAAACGGTCGAGACCGCCAATCTTTGCAAGCAGTAGTAACGACATGAATACCAATGGTGTTGACACCAATACGTTCGCGCTTGTTGATTCGGGACCATTCGTCAGATCACCATCCCCACCCGTTGCCAAGAAACTCAACATGATGAACCAAAGATTAATGAAACCTGTCAGAACAGTGTTTGAACACGGTACATCGTCATCGGGGTCCTCTAGCGGGACAAGCAAGAATTCCTCTAACTCTAAGTACACTAAAGCATCTGCCTGGTCAACATCCGCGACCAAGGGTAAGATCAAACGGCATAACATATCCAATCCAATTTTGGTAGCTACAAACCCACCAAACTGGAAAATGGACTGGAGCAACAGTCCTATGTCGACAGGTGGTAGCACTAGCAGCACCGTATCAACTCATAAAGCATACCAACCAGTCATCAACGAAGAAGAAGAAGATGACGTTTAACATTTGTATAACTTGTATTTAAAATGATATATTTTTAGTGAGTACTCTAACTTCCCTAACACTTATATAACTTCTTGACTACAACTAAACTACTCTCAAAAGATGCCCTTCCTTATATATTTGGGTGCAAATCCAAACCTGGTAGCGCATATATTTCCTGTACATAGACCAGCAAAAATTTTCCATCACTTGAACATTTATGAAAAAGAGAGAAGACATTTAAAAGGGTATAATCATGGCATCCGTTATTGTAATAGACAGTACGTTGAAAGAGTCTGTCAAAGAGTACGCCCAGATCATTGATGGGGTGAACAAGGACCACACTTTTTCTCAATCATTAGCTCAATTTTTCATGAATGAAGAAGTGAACAACAAGTCACAGTTGATCGATACGATTTTCGAAAGCTCTACAGCAGCTACCTTCTCCAAGTTGACTGAGAAGGAATTCGAGCCAGCCTTCAACTTATTGATCCATATTTCTATTGAGACCTTGGGATTCGAGGTTTTGGATGACCCTAAATCAAAGATCTTCAGTGTTTTACTCGAAACAAACCCATTGAAGCAGCCAACTTTGAGAGACAGAAAGTCTATCAAGTCAACTACTATTTTATCTATCTTCAACACTATTTTCAACTTGGTACCTGAATCAAGCAACAACAGAGTGTTTATTATCTCACAAATATTGCAAATTGTCAAGACCTCTCAATTAGATTTCGGCTTGATTGAAGCTAACTTTGGTAATAACTTGATCTCCTGGTTGAGTAAAGCTGGTGCCGATGAAAAGATTATTAGAAAGACATTCTGGGACTTTATTCAATTAGACACCAACTTCACATTTAAGTCCTTACAGTTCATTAAGTCTTTTACTGAAACCTACTTGCTAAACTTGGAAGAGTTGAACAAATTAATTACATTCTCCTTACAGACTGAAATTGTCGACATTTCCTTCTTGGTTAATAACAACGTTTCTAAGGCCTTGGCCGCTAACTCACAAGAAAAATTACCTTCCATCTTCACAAGGTTTGTGTCCGGAGACTTAGTCAAGCTCTCCAGCTCCGAATTCCCAGACTTGCAAGTTGATTTGATCAACTCCAAGTCTAGAATCCTTTCGTTGGCCAAATTTTTCAGCGACTCCAACAAGATTACATACTTGTACAGTGAAATACCAAATGTCGAATCTGCAAACGACTTTGAGGCCCTCTTGGTCTCTGCTATAAAGGCAGACGTTCTCGAAGGAAAGTTGAACCAAATTGAGCAAAACTTTACATTGAGCAGAGTCAGTAGATTTATTTTAGCTGGTGACAACAACACCGCCAACTGGGAAAGCGTCAAGAAGGCCTTGGACGACTGGAAAAACTCTTTGCACAATATTGGACAAATTGTCGAATCATCAAGGGAGAACATTGTTAATGCTGCTAGTTAGGAATATATATAAGGTGTATTAAATTAATCTTTTTCATTATCCAAAACCACCAAGAACCCTCCAACCAAGTGGAGTGATCCGCACACAAACACGTCGATCTCGTGGAATGTGTAGTCCAGTGTAGTTAAACTCTTAATGAAATTGACTCCTGTCTCTATATCGTGGAATATATGCTTTCTAGAAGCTGATTTCTTACTATCGGCTTCCAAGTCTGCCCAGTTCTGAGCCAATGACTTCTGGATGGTCAAACTATCAACGCTTTCCTTCGAACTATTCATTGAGACCAAATCAGGGTTGTACTTTCCATCGGACCAGGTTATGTTAGTAGTGAATATAACATGATCGAATTTAAGTTCAGGGGAAACATTCTTGTACAACTTTTCCAAGAGAACGCTTGCATTGTCTCTGTTTTGTTGATTGAATAATAAGATTTTAAGATTGTTCTTGTTGGATTGAGCAGCTTTGAACCATTGAGACGATACGTTAATTGATTCTACGGTATGTGCTCCATCAATGAACCAATTAATCTTCTCAAAACCTGGTTTATTCTTAATTATTTGACACCTTCCATCCCAGTTAACGTCAGCTAACCCTGCAACAAACTTCTCAGGCAATTCTTCAACTATTCCTTCGCTGTCGTATTTGGGAATTTCTTTGCTGCCCAACTTTATTAAATGTGTTTCTGCCAACTTGACTGCCAACGCAGCGTTTTGCTTTTGGAAATCACCAGCCAAACCCAACTTTGTATCTTCAGGAAGAACTTTATCTTCAAATACAATTTGTAATTCAGATACTTTCTTTTCTGCTGCTCTCTCTGCAATCACATCCAAGGATTCTGGGTATTCTGTTTGGTTTGATACAAGTGCAGGGGAGTTTTCCTTGAAAATACCGGTCTTATTCCAAGTGATTGATTCGATAGTGTTTCCCAACATGAAGGTATGATCTATACCCAAGCTCGAAATACCAGTTGCAGTAGGTTTCTTGATGATGTTGGTGGAATCATATTCCCCTCCCACTCCAACTTCATAAATTGCAGTGTCTACACCTTCTTGCATGAAGACATGGAAAGACAAGATAGTCAAGTATTTGAAGTACATTGGTTTCACAACATCAGAAGGTTGTAATGAAGGGAACTCTGTTGCAGACGAGGTTGTTGTAGATAATTTGTCCCATACTTCAAAAAAGTACTTTGTGAACTTGGATTCATTGATAGGGCTTCCGTTTATTCTTATTCTCTCTCTGACTGATTTCAAATGAGGAGAAGTGAATAATCCTATTTTACTGATCAATGGGCTTGGAGCTTGGGTGTATTGTTTCAAGATTGATTCAGTAAACGCACATGTAGATCCTTTACCCTTTGTTCCAGTGATATGGATAATATTCAATTTGTTAAAGTCACTTGGAGAATACCCCAATCTCCTCACAAATTCATACACTTCATTAATAGATAACTCATTTCTGTTGACATTGGGTCCCAACTTCCTCACAGCTTCAATACTAGCAAAGTTAGATTGCAAAGTGTTCAATGCATTGATAGCATCCTTATAAGTTCTGGACGCTGATGCCATCGGTATACGCATAGGATCAACAGGGGTATCTTTAGCGGCAACGTTACTTTGACTCATAAGAATCTTTCCTACTACTGGTTGTGGTTGAAGATAAGAGCTTGACTGTTTAAAATTTTCTGTATGGCTCAAAATTGACGATCTTGATTTCTACAACTTGGTTGCATTTAACTGGGGAAACTGGGGGGTCGTATTCTATAGCATTCTGAAAAAGTAGAAGTTGCTCTATTTCGAGCCTTCACTGCAGACAATTGATATCATCTTACACTACTTACTATTCACTTGTCATAGCATACAAAGCACTTGACCAATTCTTATATAATCTATTACATGAGCTCCTTAATTGAGTAATATCTGACGTAATTTGAAGTGGAAAATTTTAAGGGAGGCGTGCGTCGACCAATAATGTGTGGATTATAAGGGGATATGAGTCAGATTTTATTTACAAATATACCCATCCCCCTAAAACAACCACCCAACCACCTCAAAGTGTTCTTTGTCGTTATAGTAATTTGAAATACTTGATTCAGCACTAAGTACCGATATCATCAACTGATTCGTTTATTTATTGCAACACACTTTGACCTTTTTTTTATATATTGATTGTTTGATACCTTTCAACATGGCAATTTGATATCATATATCAGATAAGATCTTGATCAAACAGGAGTTATAACAGGGTACAACAAAACACAGGGATATAAACAAGGAACATAACGTTGTTTCAATTATTTAAGTTAGTTTCTTTACCACATTAATCTATTGGAAGTAGTGAATTTCTGCGATTAAAGGTATAAAACTACATTTACATACAGATACATAATGGTTGCCATTCTTGAAAATCTTAAGACTGGAACTACAGGCAACCAAATAGCTATTGAGAACGTTCTTCCTACTGAGAAGAATAGTATGAGTGCATCACCGACACTTGAAATCACAACCAATCCCCAGACGATTAAATCATCATCGGCACCACCACCAGCCACAGCATCCAGGTTGAATTCGCAGGACGTTCCATTATTGGTATCAGATAACGACGCTGTATCTGACTGTGAAAGCTTAAATTCCACCAAAAGCACAAACGACGTGTGGCATAGCAAAGTGGCTTCCTCCAACATTTCACCTCCGGCCTCTACAGCCGCTCCTTCTGAGACCGCGGCTCCTCGGTCTCTTCCTGAAGAAGCTGTCAGAAGTTTGTCTGCCAAGAAGGCTAAACTCGAGAAAAAGAACCCTAAGAATGCAAACAATCAAGTAGAAATCTACAAGGCTGACCGTGACCATCTCATGAGCGTTATTGTGAAATACGTCTCAACCAAAATCCTGAATTCTTTCCCTCCGGATGTTGCTGAAGCAAGTAAGCTGCTGCATATTTCGTTGGACAAGTTTTTACTTGTGCTCACAAGCAGACTTAGACTCACGGTACCTTTATTCTTGAAGGGTATCATTTACTTGTTCAGGTACATGGACATCATCTACATGTTGCGTTACTTTAACCAATCAAACAACACTGCAAACTCAACTGAGATGGATTTTGGTTTGAGAAAACTCATTGTAGGATGTTTCAAATTAGCCATCTTGAGGGAACGCAAGTTGATTGAATTAAAGGTAAGCGCAGACAAAGAGGTTTCTGGTCACAACTACAATTGGAGTTCGGTTACAGGCTTGCCAAACGACGAGATAAACTCGACTGTCCAGAAAATCATTGGAAGATTGAACAGCAAGCTCAATATTAAGAGTATTGAGTTAATTAAGCTCAAGTCTGAAGTGTATAGATATGTTAAGATGGTGGCACAAGAAGTTTAGCTGAGAAAGAGTGAAAATATGTATTATACGAATGGACCTACAGAGACAATGTGATTAAAGAATTGTAGCTTTTATAGTGAGTGTATTGTTGAGAGGTGACAAGATCGTAAATCAAGAGATAGAAATAGAGTGCGATGATATACTCTACTTTGTTTTAATAGCAATTATGTGCTTATCAATGACATTGAAAATGCAACGATAACACGCACTTTATTCTTCTGTACACTCTTCTAACATCTTTGCTTTAAAATACGACACTTTGTATATATCTGTAACATTTCACAGATTATATGCTAAAATCTACAAATATTTTGCAACCTTGTTGAAAATTCCATCAAGACTGCATATAAACCAATGTACGGAATTTGCCATTACGTCAATGACGAATTATTGGCCCAAAATGGGCAGTGACTAACATGTTCAAGAAAGAGAATAGATGAGAAGAGTCAGAATGAATAGAGGATCAGTTATTGGATATCAATAAATTTCATTCTTGGTTGCGAATCTATTAATTAGATCAGTAAATAGTGTTACTTGTATACATTCTATCCCAGGCACACACACACTCACACGCAATCAGCTTTTTAATGAAAGATCAAGTAAAACCATTTGTATTTATAAGAATCCTCGAACTCACGTGAATTATGACTCATAGTTCGCCCCGAATATCTTTTGCCAATGCCATACCTACATATAAACGTCCTATATAGATAAGGATTTTTTTGACTCATCTGATTCCACTAAGGCTTTTTGTGTAGGCCGGTGGTTTTAGTTGCTGGTGGGCCATTTCTGGTGACTGATACAGGCAAATTTTTTCCTTACTTTCAAGTGATTCATTATTTGATAAATTTGTTATGCAGTGAAAAATCTGAATTTGGGGTATAAAAGTCCAGTGAAATTCTCCATAAATTTGTTCATCATCTATACTAAACTATTAAAATGTCTGTTCAATCTAATCCATACGGTCCAAACCCATCTGACTTTTTATCGAATGTTAACAAGTTTGAGCTTATCGAGTCCACCTTGAGAGAAGGTGAGCAATTTGCCAACGCTTTCTTCTCTACTGAGAAGAAGATTGAGATTGCTAAGGCTTTAGATGACTTTGGAGTTGACTACATTGAGTTGACTTCTCCAGTTGCTTCTGAGCAGTCCAGAAAGGATTGTGAGGCCATTTGTAAGTTGGGATTGAAGGCCAAGATTTTGACCCATATTAGATGTCATATGGACGATGCTAGAGTTGCCGTTGAGACTGGTGTTGACGGTGTCGATGTTGTCATTGGTACCTCGCAATTCTTGAGAAAATACTCTCACGGTAAGGACATGAACTATATTGCTCAAAGTGCCATCGAGGTTATTGAGTTTGTCAAGTCCAAGGGTATTGAAATCAGATTCTCTTCTGAGGATTCTTTCAGATCCGACATTGTCGACTTGTTGAACATTTACAGAACTGTCGACAAGATTGGAGTTAACAGAGTTGGTATTGCTGACACTGTTGGATGTGCCAACCCAAGACAAGTTTACGAGTTGGTCAAGACTTTGAAGTCTGTTGTATCATGTGATATTGAATGCCATTTCCACAATGACACTGGATGTGCCATTGCTAATGCTTACACTGCTTTGGAAGCTGGTGCCAAGTTGATTGATGTGTCTGTGTTGGGTATCGGTGAGAGAAACGGAATCACCCCATTGGGAGCTTTGATGGCTAGAATGATTACTGCTGACAGAGACTACGTCTTGTCCAAATACAAATTGCATAAGTTGAGAGACTTGGAAAACTTGGTTGCTGAAGCTGTCCAAGTGAATGTTCCTTTCAACAACCCTATCACTGGATTCTGTGCCTTCACCCACAAGGCCGGTATCCACGCTAAGGCTATCTTGGCCAACCCATCTACTTACGAAATCTTGAACCCATCGGATTTCGGTTTGACTAGATACATTCACTTTGCTAACAGATTAACAGGATGGAATGCCATCAAGTCACGTGTGGATCAATTGAACTTGCACTTGACCGATGACCAAGTCAAGGAAGTCACAGGTAAAATTAAGTTGTTGGGTGATGTGAGAGCATTGAACATTGACGATGTGGATTCGATTATTAAGGAATTCCATCAAGATCAATCCACTCCTGCTCTCAGACCACAACCTTTGGGAACTGATGACGTAGAGGATGAACCTGTCACTAAGAAGCAAAAGTCTGAATAATTGTTGACCAATATCCCGGATTTTCTTAGAACTAAAAGCTAAAAGCATATAAGCATAGAGGGAAGAGAATTCTCTTCGTATGATGGTATATTATGGGTAACGTTGTGTATTTTATTGAAATTTTAAACTATTAGATTGTAGAGAACAATGCATTGGATATAGACCATTGCAAAATTATAATTATATTAAAGGAGTAAGAAAGGGAAATCCTATTTAGGATAAAGGAGAGCGACTTTAATTTATCAACCGATCTACAGCTCAGGAATATTTGTATAGTCCCTTCTAAGTAAAATCTCGTTAAGAAGAGAGAAAGATAGAAGTCAGATATAAATTCTCTCACCCCTGACACCTCTGAATTCCATTCAAGATACTCTCTGCTTCTCTGGGTGTAAAAGCTAATTGTACATTGTTTCTGAGGGTGCAATTTTCACCGGCAGTCGGCTGTGAAACTTTCAGACGCACAAACCGGGGATACCCCGCATTAGGAAAATACCAACTTCTATATAAGCTCTCTCGTTTCCATGACATCCCACCACCCTTGAAAGTAACACTGAATCTACAGTGAATAATTCATATACTCTTCAAATAATTAAAATTAATTAGCACAATGGGATCAGGATTTGGCTATCAAAAGGGGTTCTTGGGTATGCAGCAGTTTGATGACTTGCCTATGCCCAAAGCCGAGGCAAGTCAAGTTGTCTTAAAGGTCGAGGCTGCTGGTTTATGTATGAGTGACCCTCATGTGTTGATGGTTGGACCAATGAAGAACCGTTTGGAACCATTAGAACGTTTTGTTATGGGCCATGAAGTTGCAGGTCAGATCTATGAGGTCGGTTCTGAACTTAAAGATGATGAGTACTATGCCAAAGGCAAGAGATTCTGTTTGTTCATTCCGCTCTCATGTGGAGTCTGTGGAAACTGCCGTAACGGAAAGGATAATGCATGTGAAACAACTAACCATGGTTACGGTCTTAACCATGATGGTGGATTCCAGGAGTTCATGTTGATCAAGAACTTGAGATCTTTGTTGCCTATTCCAGACGCTGTTTCCTACGAAGACGCGGCTGTTGCAACCGATTCCGTCTTGACCCCCTACCATGCTATCCAGAAGGTTAGCCATTTGTTGAAACCTTCTTCCAAGGTAGCTGTTTTTGGAATTGGTGGATTGGGTTTGAATGCTATCCAGATTTTAAAGAACTACAACGTACACATTGTTGCTTGTGATGTCAAGGAACTGCTTGCTCCAGTTGCAAAGAAAGTTGGTGCTCATGAGTTTCACACTGACCTTTCCAAGTCGGAACATGAAGAAGAATCTTTCGATTTCTGCTTTGACTTTGTTGGTATCCAACCAACTAGTGACGCCTGTCAAACTTTCGTTAAAAACCAAGGAAAGATCGTTAGTGTCGGTTTAGGCCAATACAAATTGAGAATTCTCAATTACGAGTTGGCTAGAAGAGAAGTCGAGTACATTTTCTGCTTTGGTGGTAGTTCCAAAGAGCAGCTCGAATGTATGGATTGGATCGCAAAGGGAAAGATCACACCTGTTTTGTCTGTCGTGGACTTTAAAGAGTTGCCTGACTATGTTGACAAGTTGGCTTCTGGAGAGATTGAGGGAAGAGTTGTTTTTAGACCAACTAAGTTGTAAGTATTCTGAAAAGAGAAATATAACTAATGTCATGTAAGGTTTCTGTACACTACATTCTCTAAATCACTTCACTTTTGAGAGAATGTGTATTCTGTATAGTTGTATCTTCAACAGAAGGTGGTGTGAGTTTAAAAAATCAAGTGCTCTCTGGGGTGCTTGAAACTAATCTTTAGTATTAAATATTAGTAAAGTATTATACCATACTATCATTCCATTTCTTTACTTGTGTTCCTCCAACTAGTTTATATGGCTGTTAATATCGAAGTCGTGTATAAACCACCAGTATATCAACGATCCCAATCACCTGACCAGCACCAATCAATACAAAAAATCCAATTCCGATTCGAACAATGAAATTGAACAACCATCCATAATGGCTAAGAAAGGTGCAGCTGGAGAAAACTCTAAGAAGGTAGCTGGAAACGCCAAGAAGGCTGAAGCTGCCAACAAAAAGAAGCAAGCTGCTAATGACGCTGCAGAAGCAGAGGAAGCAGAAGAATGGGATAAAGGAAGCAAGAAGGGAAACAAGAAGAAGGAGGATTCTGAATTTAAGAAGGAAGAAGCTGCACGTAAGAAGGCTGAAAGAGATGCTTTGTTGCAAGCTGAAGAAGCAGCTTTACCTACTAAACCTATCAATTCTAAAAAGAGAGGAGCAGAGAAGGTTGCTTCTAAGAGAGCAGGAAAGATTGATGATTTCTTGGATTTCAATAACGCACCATCTGAATTGAGTGCTAGTGGTATTGACGGTGCTTTAGAAGCATTGAGTTTAACTGGAAGAGAGGGTGGTGTTCAATCTAAGGATATCGACAGACATCCAGAAAGAAGAATGAAGGCTGCATATGCAGCCTTTGAAGAACGCAGATTACCTGAATTGAAAGCAGAACATCCTGGTTTGAGACAACAACAATTAAAGAACTTGATTCATAAGGAATTCCAGAAATCCTCTGAAAACCCATTGAACCAAGCCACTAACGTTGATTACAACGCTACACGTGAAGATGTCCAATCCAAGAAGAAGGAAGTTAGAGCTTCTAAGGAAAGTAAATTTACGTAAGAAAAATGAGCACACGAGATATATATATATAAGAAAAAGGTTGGACATACCAACCATTAGAATTCTCATTTTAAAAAGGATGAATCAAAAACAAATAGTTGTCTCCTCTCTTAAGTTCATCCGAGTGTTAATGATAACGTTTACAAAGTATATTTTAAAAATAATGTTTGTAGAGTAAGAAAGAAGATTTTCATATTAAAACGTGCTTTAAAATGCGAGTCCGTTAGAAATCGATCCCTAAGTCATCTCGTAATTAATGATGAGGAACAATTTGACAGGGAATACGATCTAGATGAACATAAACTAAACAAATACCTCATCCGAATAATCCATCAAAGATATTATTAACGAAAACTAAAATAACATCCAATATATATCTCACCTCACAATCAACTAACCCCCTCTGCATCAAAAAACCTCGTCGCTTCCAACTCTTCTCGTTCTCCCCATCATTGGACTAAGACCTTTCACAGAAAAAATCTTGCTGCGCAACAGCCAAACAAGAAAAATTCCAAAAGTATAAATACATCAAAGAATTTCCACTAAATAGAGACAGAAAAAAGACTGCGAACCAAAACATATAAAAGGCAGCACACTGAGCTTTATAATCGAGTGTGGCAATTAATTATGGTTTAGAAGTATTGAACATAAACTTTTATTTGATGTGTATTTAATTCGATCTACAATTGCACATATATAACATATTAAACGGTACTTATACATATATTACAACAATACGATACCTTTTCTTTTGAACAATGTCCAGGCTTGATAGATTAGTGGTTTTGTTGGAGACGGGGTCTACTCCATTCATCCGCAATACTGCTGCAGATCAATTGTCTGATCTTGCCAAGAGTCATCCCGAGGAGGTAATTAGTTTACTTGGTCGAGTGTATCCATACTTGAAGTCGAACAAATGGGAAACGAGAGTGTCTGCTGCAAGAGCGTTTGGTGGGATAGTAAACCATGCAGAACTTTGGGATCCCAATTCGATTACAGAGGTTGAAGATACAGATCCTGAAACTGAGGCTAATGGCCAAACTAACCACGATGACCCAAATGACCCAAATAACACTCCTCACCAAAATGGAGAATCAAACTCAATTATCAAACTGGAAGAAGAATCTAATTCAATAAAAGAAGAACAAATCAAAGTCAAACTTGAGGAAAACGAAGACGAACTCAAAATCAAACAAGAACAAGATGAAGAATTAAAAAAATTGGACGACAGTATGTCCAACTTAGTGGACTTTGGATCCTTTGACCTCCAAGAACTCATAAAATCAGGAAAGAGATTCCTCGCTCTGAAACCAGACGAAGAAACACCAGTAGAGGAAAACTCTCTCTTTGGAAGATTAAAAAGACACAAGGCATCACTATTAAGCGACATGAAAGAAGAAACTAACGCACAAATTAAATCCGAGTCATCGCCGTCGTCAGTCTCGCCATCAACAACGCCACCAATCAAATCAGAACCACAAGAAGAATGCAAAGAAGAGTCATCGTCATCGAAATCAGTCTCGAGCGCTAGATTGAAGGCTATACAGAAAAGAAGAGCAAAGGCAAACGCTAAATCAAACGCCAACAAGATAAAACTCGTCGACATATCACAAAGCTCGATATCGAGAAAGATGGTAGAAAACGGCGATGAGGTCTCGAATGGAAACGGAACAGATAATGGTGGCGCAACCCCACAATTCGATGTCACGTCCCAACAGGGGGGCGAAAAATTGGTTGTAGAGACAAGGGTTCCCGAGTTGTCACCTCTTCTCTCTCAGCATGCCAAAGTAGCCGGATTCATCTGGCAGTTTCAAGGTGTATACGAGCTACTTGCGGCTGACTTGTTCGATGACAAATGGGAAATCAGACACGGTGCATGCTTGGGATTGAGAGAGTTGATTAGAAAACACGGTAAAGGTGTTGGAAGAGTAAAGAACAAGACTAGAAAGGAAAATGATGCGAATAACGCCGCCACTTTGGAAGACTTAGCGGTACGATTGTGTACCTTATTCTCGCTCGACAGATTCGGAGATTATGTTTCCGATACTGTAGTCGTGCCAGTTAGAGAATCCGGTGCACAAACGTTGGCTGCTTTGTTGATTCACTTGGACGACGTTGTAGTTGTCGATACTTTCAACTGTTTATATACACTTGTTTTACAAGATGGAGTACAACCAAAGTGCTGGGAAGCCAAACATGGTGGAATGCTCGGAGTACGATACTTTGTCAGTGTTAGAACAGATGTACTCATTAACAATAGCGATCTCTTGGATATGGTTGTGAAAATGGTCTTGCACGGTTTACAGGAAAGTGACGATGACGTCCAGTCTGTTGCAGCATTAACATTATCACCGATTGCCTCCCAGTTTGTAACAACACGCAAGAACTTGATTCAAACAGTATTAAACTCTATTTGGGATTCATTAATTAACTTAAGAGACGACTTGTCAGCATCAATTGGTTCGGTTATGGACTTGTTAGCAAAGTTGTGTACTCACCATGAAGTTATAGAAATCATGGAGAAGAATGCAAACGAAAAACCTGATGTTACAATGGTCGATTTAAGTGATGAAGAAAATGAAAATGAAAATGAATCTGATGAAACGAGTGACAACTCTTTTGAAAAGTTGGTTCCTCGTTTGTACCCATTCTTGAGACATTCAATTACGAATGTAAGAAAAGCTGTTTTAAGAACTCTCTTGGAGTTCTTGTCGATCAAAAATCCAAACACTAAGTCGTGGATTACATCCAAAATTGTAAGATTAATCTTTCAAAACTTGCTTGTTGAACAAAACGCCGAGGTATTGGCGTTGTCATCGACTGTTTACGACAGCTTATTAAAGGAAATTTCAAATGCGGAGAACAAGTTACCGCAAATCGACGATATATTTGACGAACACTTTGAGCCATTATTGACATTGCTTATGACTCCAATTGGTATTTCAAGACACAACTACCAAATGAACACCAACTTGATTGTTAGACCATCGGGCCACAACTTGGGAAACCTTGACTTGAATGGTTCGGGGGCAGCATCAGGTAAAAAGAGAAAGACACCAGAACAGAACAATTCATTAGCACAAATCGGTTTAACCGATGACTTGAAAATTAACATTGATGCTCCAATCTTTAAGGGTGATGTCATGTTACTTGGATATGACACATTCATTGCAACAAGAAGCGAAGCAGCCCATGCATTCGGAAACACTTTGTCCTACATGACAGATGAAACCCTCATAGATAAGATTTTTGAAGCTGTATTAACACACTTGAAGTCATGTCACTCAACTCCAAGGTTATTCGCTGCCTTAATAGTACAAGAATACTCAGCAGCCTTAAAAAACCGGAAGTTAGAACCATCCGCAACTGCAGTTAAATTGTTTAGCGACCCTCTTTTGAAGGTATTACAATCACCAGACGCATTACCATACTTCCGTGAACTAGTTCCTACCTTGAAATCGGTTAGAACTTCCTGTTTGCAGTTGTTTGATGTGTTTATCACAATTGCGAAGATCCCTCCAGCTAAGATCCCACAGTTGCCTGTCGTAGTTCAAGGAGAAGCTGAAGCTGGCCCTGCTGCGTTCAGCATTGAGAATGCTGAGAAAATAGTGAATGAGACATACAATAAATTGAAAAAGTCATTGTCTGCAGCATACAGAATCTCTGCCAACCAAGCACTAGAAGATGCCAAACACAGGATAGGCGTTGCTATCGAAGAAGCACGCAACATCCGCAATAATAGAATCACAGGTATCTTGTCTGCATACGCCTCCTCAATCCTCAGTCTTTCCGGCGTTCCTGCCAAACTTAATCCAATCATTAGATCCTTGATGGACAGTGTCAAGCAGGAAGAAACACAAATATTACAAGAAAAATCTGCTGCTGCAGTAGCCAAGTTAATTGAGGAGTTGAATAAGGCTGGTAAGAAGGGAGTTGCTGACAAAATCGTCAAGAACTTGTGTGCCTTCCTTTGTGTGGATACTTCAGAAATCCCAGAATTTCACCACAATGTTAAAATCAAAGACAATATCTTATCGTTGAGAAAGGAGGAAGCCAAGACGGATCCTGCCGATGTGGCAGCCCATGAAAAGGCAGTCCATGAGGCTAGAATCAAACGTAATGGATCGATGTTAGCCTTGATTGCTTTGATAAAAATCTATGATGACCAATTGTTCAGCCAAGTTCCTAAGCTTAAGGAGATAATGTTGGAACCTTTGAAGTTGTTGGAAATTTCTTCATCAGAAGAGATTGTCAAAGACACTTTGAAGGGACAAAGTATTATCGATGCATTGGGAGTTGTCCGGGCGTTGTTACCAAAGTTGCATAAGTCATTGTGTGTAGAAATTACAGACAAGTTACCATTATTGTTGCCTGGTTTGAACTCCGAGTACTCAGTTTTCAGATACTCAACCTCCAAGTGTTTGGCCACCATTTGTTCTGTTGCCCCAACAAATGCCTTCACATTCTTGGTTAAACATGTGTTACCAATGTTGAACAATGCTGGAGAAGTAAGAGAAAGACAAGGTGCCATTGAAACAATCTACCACATTTCAACAACCATGGGTTCGGATATATTACCTTATGTTGTATTCCTTATTGTTCCTGTTTTAGGTAGAATGAGTGATTCCGACCACGATGTCCGTGTCTTAGCTACAACGTCTTTTGCAGCGATTATCAAATTAGTTCCATTGGAGGCAGGTATTCCTGACCCAGATGACATGCCTCAAGAGTTGTTAGAGGGTAGAGACAGAGAGAGAGATTTCATTCAACAGATGATGGACCCAACCAAGATCAAACCGTTTGATTTACCTGTCACTATCAAAGCTACCTTGCGTAAATACCAACAAGAAGGTGTTAATTGGTTGGCTTTCTTAAACAAGTACCATTTACATGGAATATTGTGTGACGATATGGGTCTTGGAAAAACCTTGCAGACTATTTGCATTGTTTCCTCTGACCATCACATGAGAGCAGAAAACTACAAGGTAACTCCAACACCTGAGTTTAGACCTTTGCCTTCGTTGATCATTTGTCCTCCTTCGTTAACAGGTCACTGGGAACAGGAAATAAATCAGTATGCGCCATTCTTGAAAGTTTTGGTGTATGCTGGTGGCCCCAGTGTCAGAGCTCCACTCAGAAACGAATTCCCTAATGTTGATGTTGTGGTTACATCTTATGATGTTTCTCGTAATGACGTTGAACATATCATTGCACAAGACTACAATTATTGTGTTTTGGATGAAGGTCACATTATCAAGAATGCAGCATCTAAGTTGACCAAATCTGTAAAGAGGGTCAGAGCTGAGCATAGGTTGATATTGTCAGGTACGCCTATCCAAAATAATGTTTTGGAGTTGTGGTCATTGTTTGACTTTTTGATGCCTGGATTCTTGGGTACTGAGAAGATTTTCCATGAGAAGTTTGCGAAACCGATTGCTGCAAGTAGAAACAGTAAGACGTCATCGAAAGAACAGGAAGCTGGTGCGTTGGCTTTAGAATCGTTACATAAACAGGTATTACCATTTATGTTGCGTCGTCTTAAGGAAGATGTGTTATCAGATTTACCACCAAAGATCATCCAGGACTACTACTGTGAATTGAGTGATTTACAGAAGGAATTGTACAAGGATTTTGCTAAAAAACAAAAGTCCACAGTTCAAGAAGAAGTTAAGAATTCTAAGGATGGAGAAGGAACTGCTGAAGCGGTAGTAGAACCAGCTGGAACAGAGAAGGAAGCAAAAACACATGTGTTCCAAGCGTTGCAGTACATGCGTAAATTGTGTAACCATCCCGCATTGGTTTTACTTCCAGACCATCCAAAGTATGCAGAAGTTACTAAATACTTGCAAAGTACCAAGTCAAATCTCAGGAGTATCGAACATTCTCCAAAGTTGTTATCTTTGAAAACTTTACTCTTAGAGTGTGGTATTGGAGTGAATGACAGTGATTATTCGTCTGCCAAGTACAAGTTAAAGCAAAAACAACAGCAAATCATCAGCACTGAAGGTGTTATTTCAGAACACAGAGCACTTATCTTCTGTCAATTAAAGGATATGTTGGATATTGTTGAGAATGAGTTGTTGAAGAAATACTTACCTTCTGTGACATACATGAGATTGGACGGTAGTACTGATCCAAGAGACAGACAATCCATTGTGCGTAAGTTTAATGAGGATCCTTCAATTGACGTTTTACTTTTAACCACCAAAGTCGGTGGATTAGGACTCAATTTGACTGGTGCTGATACTGTAATCTTTGTGGAGCACGATTGGAACCCGATGAACGATTTACAGGCTATGGACAGAGCACATAGACTTGGACAAAAGAAGGTTGTCAATGTGTATCGATTAATTACAAAGAACACATTGGAAGAGAAAATCATGGGGTTGCAGAAGTTCAAGATGAACATAGCATCTACCATTGTCAACCAGCAGAATGCAGGACTCTCTTCAATGGACACCAACCAGTTACTCGACTTGTTTGACGTTGATGAAAGCGCAACCAAGTTGGGAGAAGAAAATGGAGACAAAGAAGACAAGAAGGATGGAAACATGCCAGACGATGTAGCCGGTGGTCTTACGGGTAAGGCCGCAGGAGCCGTGGGCGAGTTGGCGGACTTATGGGACGAGTCACAGTACGAAGATGAGTACAACCTCGATAACTTTATAAAGACTCTCAAATAAGCTAAATGCTGTATATAAAATATAGAAATAACATAAAAAGTATGTACAAAAGAACCTAAAGAATATGGGGTAAAGAGTAGTCGTATTGAGTCATAAATTTACTTGAGTCAAAATGTTGACACCGCAAGATCAATTGAAGCATAACAGCTCCATTGTCCAAGACAAAAGACCCTAGACAGCCTTGACTTGTGGAGTTGAGACCGTTACAACGTCTGAAAAATTTCTGTCATTTTTTCTGCGATGCAGTTTTTCAGATTTGCAACTAAAATTAATCAAGAAAGGCCCTTGCCCCCAATAACTAATGAGCGGTACCGAATCACGAAAGAAGTTAGATGATTTGGAGCTAGAGGCAAGAGCTTCGTTTCCTTATTTAGCATCAGATGAGAAGTCGTCTACCTTAAGAAACGCAGAAGAATTGGTGTTTTCTAGAGATGATGTGAAGCATAGGCAAGAAGAGCAACCACAAATAGCACAGCCTAAAAAATGGGTACACTTTGTTGCAGGTGGTATTGGTGGGATGGCAGGAGCAGTATTTACTAGTCCTTTGGATGTGGTGAAAACTAGACTACAATCAGATGTGTATCATTCTATGTACAATCAAACCCCGAAGTCAGCCAATCCAATAGTGAAAGCTTTCCAGCATTTGAGGGAAACGGGTAGTGTTATCGGTGGTTTGTACACAAATGAAGGACCCAGAGCACTTTTCAAAGGTTTGGGACCTACCTTGGTTGGGGCTATTCCTGCTAGATCCATTAACTTTTTCACATATGGAACTACAAAAGATATATTAAGAGCTAATTTTAATAATGGTCAAGAGGCAACATGGATCCACTTAGTTTCCGGTCTCAGTGCTGGTTTCGTCACATCCACAGCAACAAATCCTATTTGGATGATTAAAACGAGATTACAGTTGGATAAGTCTAAAGGAAGACAATATAAAAACTCTTGGGAATGCTTAAAACACGTAATCAAGAATGAAGGATTCTTCAGTTTGTACAAGGGATTGAGTGCCTCATACTTGGGAGG
The DNA here is from genome assembly GCA_030568835.1 of Kodamaea hsintzibuensis (nom. inval.). Lineage (NCBI taxonomy): Eukaryota > Fungi > Ascomycota > Pichiomycetes > Serinales > Debaryomycetaceae > Kodamaea > Kodamaea hsintzibuensis (nom. inval.). The sequence goes on from JAJMJA010000020.1 coordinate 168,349, forward strand.
TATTGAATCTACATTACAATGGGTTTTGTACGAACAAATGAAGATGTTTATTAACAAAAGGTCTGTCGAACTCCATGGCCACGACGGAAAGAACAAAACTACAAAAGACCATATATATGAATGGTCAGCCAGGTCAGGTGCTGCAGGAGCAGCAAAATTCATAGCATCTTTGATAACATACCCTCACGAAGTGGTGAGAACTCGTTTGAGACAAGCTCCAGTGGAAGCTACAGGAAACTTAAAGTACACAGGACTTGTTCAATGTTTTAGACTTGTGGTCAAAGAGGAAGGTTTAGTAAGCATGTATGGTGGATTGACACCACATTTATTAAGAACAGTTCCAAACTCGATCATTATGTTTGGAACTTGGGAATTAGTGGTAAGATTGTTGTCTTAGATTGGGGGGATTATTTGGCACTTTGACATTAGGTATAATATGTTAAGGCCTAATAAGCATGTAATATAGTTGGTTTAACTCTTGTATATATGACCATGAACTTCTGTATAAATTATTGAATCTTTTGCCTTTTAGAGTATTGTTCATCTTCACTTTCATCGGTGAGACTATCTTCACCACTTGTATCATCTGCTTGTGCGTTTTCATTACCATCATGAGAATCTTCTTTTGTTTTCTCATCTTTCTTAATCTCCTCAGTCTTATTAACAATAGTTCTTTCGGTATTAAATACTTGCTTGTAGAATTTGGGAGGTTTACCTGGAGGTAATATAATATCCAAGCCGTCAAGCGATGCAGTTTCCAATAACTTTGAATTCTTTGTATCTAGTTTAGTAGCATCAGAAGTAGTTCGATTTGGTAAAGGTTTAAGTAGTTTATAATTGGTGAATGCAGTTGGGACTTTACCTAAAGGATTCAATTCTGGATTGAAATATATCGACTTCTGACCCCAGAGTTTAGACTCTTGAGCCTTCTGTCGTTTAGACTCTTTTTCTAGTGAAGCCAAGAATGGTACTAATTTCTCTTGATGTAGATTATTCTTCTGAATAAATTCCCAATCCTGTTTCAAAGACTTCAAGTACTGTTTCTCTTTGTCTGAACCATCATTCTGTTCCTTTTCTAGTTTCTCGATTCTATAATAAAGTTTAATAGGATCAGTTTGACTTAGTTTTTGTAAACTATGTGAATGCTTTTGACGCAGCTGTACTTTCTGTTGTTGCTTACGCTCATTCTTCTTAATCTCAGCGGATAAACTCCAATTTCCTCGTATCATTATCTTCTTCAGACCTGATTATCTTTGAATTGTGAAAAGTATTTGTTTTAAAAAAAAAATCCATTTCAGTTAAACTACTCAGTTGAACACTATGAACCAAGCTGCTAATGGCAACTCCAATCAAGTCAATGTGATTGTTGACAATTCACAAATTCCAAATGATTCATTAGAATCCATACGAAATAGGTTGAATCAAATCCATTTATCTTTACGTAAATTATGTGATCAAATCAACCATCACAACAGATATCCAAGTAAGGTTAAGCTACCTACGTATGCACATTTCCAGAACCAATTCCAGGTATTAATAACACAGTTACATTCTATTGCGGTGAATTTGAGTAATAACGATGAGCTTTTGAAGTCTACCAATGTTTATCCTATACCTTCTTTTCCTACCAGTCAGCATGAAGGTTTAGTAACTACGTTACTTCGTAAGAAAGTATTACCAGAGGTTGATGAATGGATAGATACAGCTTTGAAAGACGAAAAACTGTCTAAAAGCATACATAAAGAAGGAGAACTTGAAGAGTATTCACAGTGGTGTCATGTAAAGATCCAAGAATTAAGAGATGAATTCCAATTCTATGGATTCCATACCGTCGACGAACTAGACTTTTTGGAGACAGAAGAGGGGAAGAAAGAGACGGCAACTAAGAAGAAAATCACACTGGAGAAGGAAGAAAGTGAACTGAAAATCACAGCAGGTGGAAAGACTGCTTTACCTCCAAGTCAGATACAAAAGTTTCTATGTCAAGGAGTCTTGAATTAATTTGTATATGTATATTTACAGAAGATAAAAGAGAATCCCTTACTCTTCAATATCGTAGTAGGCGTTATAAAAGTACAAGATTGCAAATATGAAGAAGGCAGTGGCACCTCCCAAGGTGACGTTTCTCATTGAAATCTTTTTGGCCAATAATTTACCTCCAATACAGGCAGCTCCTGTACAGATAAAGTGGCCGATGATAGCACCCAATATGACGAACCAGTAGTCTGAACCTGCTGCCATTGCGATGGTTGCAATTTGGGATCTGTCTCCCCATTCACCGAGGAATGTCATTACAAAGACTTGAATCCAGACAGGCGATAAGACGAAAGACGCCAAGTCTGCGAGTTGTGGACCAATTTCTAAGTACCATACTTTCTTTGGGATGGTAGTACTGTTGGCTAAGCCCGATTCTAAAGAGTCTAATTGGGTGTTTTGGGAACTGGTTGCAATTTCTTCTTCCACTTCAGCCAATTCATCTTCAACACCCAATTCCTTTGACATTTGTAAACCTTCACCGAGTAACTTGAATCCGAATACAATAAAGAGTATGGATGCCAAAAACTGTGTAACTCTTCTTGAGAGCAACGTGGGTAACGCGTGTCCGACGATACCTGACAATACAGTCATGACTGCCAACGACGCGAAGGCGGATGAGAACACTACATACCTCGAGTGTCTCATAGCCATCAAGGCAGCAATAAGGAAGGTCTTGTCACCAATCTCAGACACCACAATCATCGATATCGACATGATGAAGGAGTTGTAATTAGAAGTGCCCTGGTCAACATCTTCATCCGAAGGAGAAACTAAAGGCTTCTTAGCATACAGAGGAGTAGGATGATTATCTTCATCCAGTAAAGGCTGGACTCCTATCTTTGAAGCCCCCTTACCGATGTTAGTAATATCTATGTTTTCATTTGTTGAACCCGCGACGGATGATGTGTCCAAGATCCCGTCAGAGTCGGCTACAACAGGAGCAGCAGGAATAGCAGCATTTTTAACCTTAGTAATAGCCTTATTTCCAATTGGCCCACCGGAAAGAGCTAACGCAGCAGGAATAGCGCCAACAAGAACTAACTTGGACCACTTCATGGCTTCTAAGCTTAGATCAATCTAAAGAAAAGTCTTTGAAAAATAGAGCGCTTCTGATTCAAACACTCCGAAGATAACAGCGAAAAAATTGTGATAGGACAAAAACTATCAACGAGATGACTTTAATGCGTTTAGAATGTTGAGTAGTTTTGTTGTAGATTAGGTTGGTTTGTTATTGTCGTGTGTATGATTTTGAGAAGAGTATATAGATTATATTTAGCTTAACAGTTACCCTGTTTTGAACACGTTGACTTAAAATAGGGTACATAATTTGTTCAATGTGTTAAGAAATTTGACAGATACACTAAGGCATATGACAAGGCTATTATGAGAGGAAGTTGAGAACCTTCTGGCTTGTGTAAAGTGTGAAGGACAGAAAGAAAGAAGGAAGGAAAGAATGGACTACAAAGGAGTGGCTAATTATATAGAAAAAGATGTATTGAGGAGGCAAGTTGGCTTGTACTCGTGTGTAGTCAAAGTCATTGTATTTTGAGCCACTTTCCAGTGCTCAAATCATTTTTTTTACTTGTCTGAAGGATGTTAAGAAGCCGATGCTTGTGCTTTTGTAATGATTTCCTTTATAGATTTGGGTGTTTTGGAAGAAGTCATGTTACTTCTATTATCGTATCTATCTACTTGATACTGAAACTGAAGTGTAGTCAGAAGTGTTTTTTAGATCCATTGGTTATCTTATAATATGTTAATATCTATAACGGATATAAGTAATGTAACTGAAAGTTCATTCAATCAATGAATGATATCTGTTCACATTTCAACACTATCTACCTCTATCCTTGTTTCCAGCTACTATTATTATAATTAATTAATTCTTACAACCCAACTCAACTCAACTCCTCTCCTCTCCACACCACTCTACTCCAACATCAGATAGTTTAACTTCCAATATCCCTTCTTACAATTAACTTTATATTTTAAAAAACGGTTACACATGAAAGGTAATACGACTATAAGAATGCAATTGGTTCCATATCCGAACTTCTGAGGCTCTTCTTCTATTACGGAACCTGGGTGGACTAGTATTTCATGAATTTTAATGTCACTGAACTTGACAACATCTCTTCGTTAACTTAGTGGTGGGCAGCTGGCAATGGGTTGTCAATAACTACACCATCCTTCACCTTACCACCTTCAACCCATCCACCAGGAGCGACGGACTCGTTCTTGGCGTTGTATTGGTTGATTCTGTCGATCATAACAGGCTTGAACGACTTGATCAAACCTTGGATTGGCCAAGCAGCAGCATCTCCCAAGGCACAAATGGTGTGACCTTCAATCTCCTTGGTCAACTCGAAAATCATGTCAATTTCCTTCTCAGTGGCTTGACCCTTGTAGAATCTGTCCATCATACGGTTCAACCAAGTGGTTCCCTCACGACATGGAGTACATTGACCACAAGATTCGTGCTTGTAGAATGCAGAAAATCTTTGGATGGCTCTAACAATGTCTGTTTGCTTGTTCATCACAATCACAGCAGCAGTTCCCAATCCAGATCCCACGTCTCTCAAAGCATCATAGTCCATGAGAATATTGTCACAGGTTTCTTTGGTCATCACTGGAACAGATGATCCACCTGGAATAACACCAAGTAAGTTGTCCCATCCTCCCTTGACACCTCCACAGTGCTTCTCCAATAACTCCTTCAATGGGATCGACATTTCTTCTTCAACAGTACATGGTTCGTTAACATGTCCTGAGATACAGAATAACTTGGTACCAGAGTTTCTTTCACGACCAAAACCGGCAAACCAGTCTCCACCTCTTCTCAAAATGGTTGGTGCAACTGCCACTGTTTCGACGTTTGCCACGGTGGTTGGTCTACCGAAGAGACCAACACCTGCTGGGAAAGGTGGCTTTAATCTTGGCTTACCAGCCTTACCTTCGATAGACTCAATAAGAGCGGTTTCTTCACCACAGATATAAGCACCCATACCACGGTGGACAAAGATATCAAAGTCGTAACCGGAACCACAGGCATTCTTACCAAGAAGACCGGCCTTGTAAGCCTCATTGATGGCATTTTGTAATATAACAGTCTCATTGTAGAATTCACCTCTGATATAGATGTAAGCAGCTGTAGCATTCATACCACGGCCAGCCAACAAACATCCTTCAACCAACTTGTGAGGATCCTTTCTAATGATTTCTCTATCCTTACAAGTACCTGGTTCACCCTCATCTGCGTTAACAACCAAATATCTTGGACCTGGGTTCTTCTCCCATCCAGGTGGGTTCATAAAAGACCATTTAAGACCAGAGGGGAAACCTGCACCACCTCTACCTCTCAAACCAGATTTCTTCATTTCGTCAATGATCCACTTGTCCCCCTTCAATATGATTTCCTTAGTTTTATACCAGTCTCCCATCTTCTGGGAAGACTTCAAGTCATGGCCATACTTTCCATACACATTCTGGAAAATACGATCCTGGTCCTTCAATCCTCCATGGACTCTGTTTGGAATTGCGGCAGCATCGGCACTAGTAGCCAATCCACGCTTGGTTGCAAGCTGGCGTATCCTCAAGTTACGAAGCATGTTAATTACTGGACGTTAACTTCAATTGTTTTTTGGCTTCCTTATTTGAAAAAAATTTGTACTGCTTAAAATTTGCACTTCTTTTATTGGGTAGAATTCTTGCTGAGTATGATTGGGTAATTTATTAGGTAATGATTTGATTTAGGTGTAGTATTGGAGGTGTGTTGGTGGGTGTGGGGTGTTAAATGGAGTGATTGAGTAGAACTAAATGAAATTGGGTAAGATTTGTATTTTGTTTGAAGATGTGATACTAGTTTTGTTGTGAATACTCTTCTACTGTTATAAATGTATGATGATTTGTATACTTTGAAGAATTAGCTCACGTGATTGAATTTGCACCCATTGGCTCCATTGACCTCATTGGCTCCATAGGTTCCAATGATACCAATTGATTTGGAGTTAAATGATGAAATATGATATTCTAGTATGAGTAAAAGGTACTAGGTTATAATGTGGTCAACTTCTGTAAGTCAATGCAATAAGAAGATGTTTAATTGTTGAGTATCTATTAGGTAGTTGATGTATAGTACTACAATTGAACCTCTTTAGAACTTTGTCTAGTATTTACTTGAATACTTACAAATATTATATTGTAAGAAATATTTCGAAGATTATATGAGTATCTCGTCTTAACTAACTGCAAAAGAATCAGATAATCAAATCACTTAAGTATTAACGATTTTAAACCTACCTTTCACTATCCTTTTGGCTCAACCTCATAACGTTGATATTAAATAGTCATAGCTTCTTTTAAAATTAAATACTCCGAGAGGTACTCAAAGCACGTCTAACAATCCTTGTATCCAACATACCCCGCAGAAGAAACGTATCAAACTAATCAACCCATATCCACCTTCTGCTCAATCTCGATTTCTTCTAACTCTAAACCATTTTCCTCATTAGATCTCGTAAATTTTTCTTGGTTAAAAAAACGATCCATTCATTATTATGTTGACTGGTAAGAGGTTACCTATATTGATAGCGTTCGTGTCGATATACTTTTATCTAGTGTACCAGTATAGAATAGGTGCAATCGAGTTGAATGTTTCTTTAAGTAAGAAATCACCGACAGCTTATGATCCATTAGCCAAAGGAAACAGCAAGTTGGCTTCCAACTCTTATTTAGTCAATAAGAGTCCTTTCAAGGATACAACACAAATAGGCAAAGAAAATGCAACAATGGTAATGCTTGTGCGAAATATGGAGTTGCCGGGAGCACTCCAGTCTATGAGATCACTAGAAGATCGTTTCAATCGGAATTACAAATACCCATGGGTTTTCCTCAATGAAGAGCCATTTGATGACGATTTCATAGAACAAACAACGCTAATGGCAAGTGGGAAGACATTCTACGAGTTGATTCCCAGAGAAGATTGGGAACCTCCTTCATTTATCAATAAAACCAAGCTTCTGGAAAACTTGAAGAAATCTGAAGAGGAAGGTGTGATATATGGAGGTGTGAGGTCATATAGAAACATGTGCCATTTCAACTCTGGGTACTTTTATAAGCAAAAGCGTTTGCTAGATTACGATTGGTATTTCCGTGTCGAGCCAAATGTCGAGTATATGTGTGATTTCCAGTATGACCCATTCAATGTATTGAAGACAAATAATAAAGTATATGGGTTTGTGGTTGCGATACATGAGTATGAGAACACTATACCCACGCTCTGGCAAACAGTCGAGAATTTCATGGCAGAATACCCCCAACATGTTCATCCAAACAATTCTCTCGACTTTATAACTACAAATGAAGCAGACTTAAATCATTGGGTACCTTTACCAGTATCCAATACAACATACAATTTATGTCACTTTTGGTCGAACTTTGAAATAGCAAACTTGAACTTCTTCAGGGGAGAGGCTTACAATGAATACTTTGACTACTTGGACCGAGCTGGAGGTTTCTTTTATGAGCGTTGGGGAGATGCACCTGTCCATTCGATAGGTGTCAATATTCTTCTTGACAAAAACGAAATCCACCATTTCGAGGATATCGGATACTTCCACGCACCATACTTGGCTTGTCCTTTGTCTGCTGACGTACGAGCTTCAAAGAAGTGTGTTTGCAGAGCTTTTGATGATAAGCTAGTAACCACACAAATCGACGTAAATGTTTTCAGTTGTTTAAGTAGATGGTGGAGATATGGAGCTGGGAAAACCTTTTTGAATCCAAATGATTATACACTTAACTACTGAGAATGAGTTCTTCAACAAGACTAAGAGAGATGAAGATATCAAACAAGGTCTGTAATCTTTCAAAATTTGATAGAAAACAAAAATCCAAATGATAAAAACTAATTAACGACCACACCAAGAATGAAAATAGAACATGAAACCTAACATTACTTACTCCAAAACTACTCCACTTAGCATCTTATAGCAAAGATTGATCTCTTAAGGTCGTGCAATGCGAAATTTTTGCAACCTCAGAAATTTTGTTCCACAAACTCGATTCGGTTCTGAAGCCTTTAAATTTTTTTTCACCCTTTTGAATGAGATGAGATACAATTAACTACTGACAAGATGGCTAGAGGGAGTACATTAAAGAACCAATTGAAGAACCAGAAGTTGAAGGCTAGTGCCGACAAACCTAAAAGCAAGCCTTCGAAGAAGCAGGTTATACAAGAACCTGAGTCTGAATCTGAACCTGAACCTGTACCAGAAGTAGAGGAAGAGGAAGCATCTGAAGAAGAGATAGTTGATATCGATGCATACCAAAGTAAAACTTTATCTAAGAAGGAGCAAAGAAAATTAAAGAAGTTAGCACAGCAGATACAAGAAGCCGAAGATGCTGATTCTGAAGAAGATGATGAGTTAGATTTGGAGAAGTTAGCTGCTAGTGAAAGTGAGAGTGACATCAACGATGACGAAGACAGTGACAGTGACAGTGAAGACGAAGAAGAAGAAGAAGTAGAGGAAGAAGAAGAAGTAGAAAAGGAAGATGTTCCATTGTCAGACGTCGAATTGGATTCCGATGCTGATGTCGTCCCACACACCAAGTTGACCGTGAATAACACTGCAGCATTAAGAGAATCTCTTGCACGTATCGAGTTGCCATGGGCCACTACTGCATTCACTGAGCACCAGAGTGTTGTAAGTGCTGAGAAAACCGAATCACAAATCAAGGACATTTACGACGATACTGAAAGAGAATTGGCATTTTATAAACAAGGTTTGGATGCAGCCAAACAAGCTAGAATCACTTTGTTGAAGTTGAAGGTCCCATTTTCCAGACCTTTGGACTACTTTGCAGAGATGGTCAAGAGTGACGAGCACATGGACAAGTTGAAGAAGAAATTGTTAGAAGAAGCAGCCAACAAGAAGGCATCAGAGGAAGCTAAGAAGCAAAGACTGTTGAAGAAGTTCGGTAAGCAAGTACAACATGCTACCTTACAAGATAGAGCTAAGCAAAAGAAGGAAACCTTGGACAAGATCAACTCGTTAAAGAAGAAGAGAAGTTCTAATGAAATAAATAACGATGACGAATTCCAAATTGCATTGGAAGATGCCACACGTGAAAACGAACGCCAGGACCGTTACAAGGACAGAGACAACAAGAGAAGCAAGCCAAACACTAAGAGAAATGCTAAGGACTCCAAGTATGGATTTGGAGGAATGAAGAGAGGATCAAGACGTAACGACGCCGACTCATCTGCTGATATCACTGGATTTTCTAACAGTAAGAAGGGTGGAAAACAGTCAAGACCAGGTAAGAGCAAGCGTTCTAGAAGAGCCTAGACCCACCTTTTTGTACACTAATAAAAAATTGCCTAGTAAATTAATAGAGTGTAAGATGAACAGCTGAAGTAGCGAAGTTTGTAGTATGCTCGAGAAAATCATGTTGGAATGGATCAAGATACAATACTCTTCAGCCGTTTCATCATAAATATTGATATAGTATGTATGCTAAAGATTAGCATCTCATGATGTTACATATTCTTAAGATGATGAAAAATTATCACCTTAATTCAGACGAATCTACCATACAAACCAACAACCATACTTGTACTCTCTTCTTACCAGCTTTTAAATATACTCTTCACCAAACACCATTCTCCAGTTTAAAATGACACCACTCACCCAACTCGTTTTGCAGCCAAGAGACCGGAACGCGTACACTCGTTCCGCTCGTTAAAAAAATTTGATTTCGAAGTTAATTTTTAACAACACATTTAACCATTAAGACGATACATTAAGATGGCTGTTACTGCTAAGGAAAGATTTGTCAATCTCTTCTCCGAGTTGACTGAAGAGTTGACTGAGATATTGAAGTCATATAAGATGCCTCAGGCAGCTATTGACTGGTTTGTTAAGAACTTGGACTACAACACTCCAGGTGGAAAATTGAATAGAGGATTGTCTGTTGTCGACACTTATTGTATTTTGAACAAGACCACTGCCAGTGAGTTGGATGATGAAAAGTACAAGAAGGTTGCACTTTTGGGATGGTGTATTGAGTTGTTGCAAGCTTACTTTTTGGTTGCAGATGACATGATGGACCAATCCAAGACCAGAAGAGATCAACCATGTTGGTACTTGGTTGAAGGTGTTGGTAACATTGCCATCAACGATTCGTTCATGTTGGAGGGTGCTATTTACATATTGTTGAAGAGACATTTCCGTCAAGACCCATACTACGTTGATTTGTTGGACTTGTTCCATGAAGTGACTTTCCAAACCGAATTGGGTCAATTATTGGACTTGGTTACTGCCGATGAGGAAATTGTTGACTTGGACAAGTTCTCCTTGGAGAAGCACTCTTTCATTGTGACTTTCAAGACCGCATACTATTCCTTCTACTTGCCTGTTGCCTTAGCCATGCAAATGAGTGGAATCAACAGCGAGGCTGACTTGAAACAAGCCCGTGACGTATTGATCCCATTGGGTGAATACTTCCAGATCCAAGATGACTACTTGGACTGTTTTGGAACCCCAGAGCAAATCGGTAAGATCGGAACTGACATCAAGGACAACAAGTGTTCGTGGGTGGTCAACCAAGCATTGTTGAAGGTCAACAAGCAACAACGTGAGCTTTTGGACAACAACTACGGTAAGAAGGACGACGTTTCTGAAGCCAAATGTAAGGAATTGTTCAACGAATTGGGCATTGAAAAGATTTACCACGACTATGAAGAGTCAATTGTTAGCAAGTTGAGAGTGCAAATTGAACAAGTAGACGAATCAAGAGGTTTCAAGAAGGAAGTATTGTCTGCTTTCTTGGCCAAGGTTTACAAGCGTTCAAAGTAAATAGATAACTAGAGATCTAAAATTAATTTAATGATTAAATGGGGTGTTGTACAATGCACTTCATTACCTACCTTTATCTATGTAAGTATGATTTTCAAGTTCTATATCTTAGTCTATAGATATGAATTAGAATTGTATCAACAGTACTTCTCTTGGGTATGAAAGATACAATCACATACTCGAGAACTTCCCGACATCCTCTCTCAAACTACATTCTGGTCCTCATGAACAGTAAAACATGAATTAAATGCTATATATATATTTCTTAAACAGAAACTCTCTCCAATTCTTCTCTACCAGCCTTGGTGTACAAGTACTCGTTGTAAGCACTAGCCTGGGCGTTAATGTTCCAGAAAATAACACCTGGAATAACAATGAACAAGATTTGGTTCTTGGTTCTTCTGAAAACGTTGAAAACAGAGTTGTACAAAGCTCCCTTCAAAGGCTTGGTGGCATATGGGGACACGGTGTAACTGGTGATGTACTTTTGCTTAGGGCTACCCATGTTACCCCACCATCCCATATAAGTTTTAGCGCCTGCTGCTCCACCCATGATGTATTATTCGATATGTGAAGTGTTAGTTGACTTTTTAAATTTTCTGTTTTTTTCCCATTGACATGTTTGAATTTTCTGTCTGGTTATTGGTTGAATTACGTGCAGGTTAAAATTGGTTGGAGAGGTGCGCTACCAGGTGACTTTTATAGGTGTAGAGTTAGTGAATTCAATGAGAAGAGATGAAGGTGTTGATATCAAAGATTACTATATTTGAATAGACATAAGGTCTATAGATTGGATTATCTATTTTCAAAGTACTGTGGGGGTTCTCGTTTGGCAATTTTTTTTTATCAACTTTCTACATGCTTGATGTGTCCTTCCAGAATCGACATGTATACTAATAAATAGTACATATATTTTCAAGATGAACAGAATCAAAATACATCATCTACCTCGCAGATCATCTCTCAAACATAACTCTCAAACATATATCTCAAACTACTATGATAACAACCTACATTAAATGATTATAATTTTCTTTAATTCTTTTCAGATATAATATGATACATCTTGTCTCATTTACACTATATCCTCAATTCATTCGTTCGTTCAAGTTCCAAGAGTATATATATTTATTAGTTTATTAAATAAACATTTACTTAGCAGCAGTCAAACGCTTTTGGGCAGCCAATCTACCTCTTTGTCTAGAGTTCAATCTCAACTTCTTGTCTTCCTTGGCCTTTTCAACAACATCGTCTTCTTCAGTCAAGATCAATTCGATGTGAGATGGGGAGGATTGGTAGGCGTTGATTCTACCGTGAGCTCTGTAAGTTCTTCTTCTTTGCTTTGGAGCTTGGTTGACTTGGATGTGGGAGATCTTCAATCTTTCAGAGTCTAAGCCCTTAGCTTCAGCGTTGGCTTGAGCATTGTTCAACAAGTCCTTGATGAAGTTGACAGACTTTGCTGGCCATCTGGCCTTGGTGACCTTGAATTCCTTACCTTGAGCAGTACGTCCAATAGAGTGGTTGAATCTTCTGAATGGAATAGCTCTTTCGTGGTCCAAAACTTGGTCCAAGTACTTCTTGGCCTTTAACAAGTTCCATCCGGAAATCGCAGCAGCGGTTTCACTGGTGTTCTTGAAAGAGACTCTCAAGTATGAACCACGGGCAGAAGCAGACTTAGCTGGGTTGGCAGCACTAGAAGCGTAACGGACCATCTTTACTTATTGTAGTGAATACTTCAAATGTTTCTTTCAAAAAACTCTTGCGTGAAAATTTTTAATCGCACAGTGTAAGCCGAACCTGCTGCGAGACCGCGTCCCAATTGGGTCGAAAAATCTTAGATGTTTTGATTTATATTGAGGCATGGGTTTTGTTCTCAAAGTCGTCGAAAATTCATTATAGAAATTACGCTAAGGGTTTAACCCTAATATAAAGCACATGATATGGAGACATGTTCACTGGTACCAGAATAATATCGATTTTGTGTGGTATCTTTGTCTGTCGCAACGGTTGATCCCTATAGACGAACTTGATAAGATGACGTGAGAATTTGAAGAAGAAGAGATTAAGTAATATAGAATATGGGAATTATTCGATTGTTTTATAGTAGAATTATAATTGTTTTGTAGTGGAGTAAAGGTTGATACTTTTGGAAAGCATACAACATATAGGAACAATTATAAAAGATATCATACTACTAGATTAAGTTACTTTAATAAACTCTTTCTATACTACACTCACAAATTAGTTGTTAGATTATCATAAGAATATTAACAACTTTAATCAATTGTATTAATAACATAAACTCAAACACTTTACGTCAAACTCAATTCTCAAGCCTCCCTATCAATTACAAAATGACAAATGCAATGTAACGCACACTATATTATAAATGTCAACAATAAAACCTCCCATTAATCTACCAATGAACTAACAAGCGAAGAGGAGGGGAAATGAATATTCCTTAAACATATTATTATTATTATCAGGAACACATAAGACGAGGGGGTAAAACAAACTGTCGTACTTTGTATAAGCTGTCTACATTAGGAGGGTTGCACCTTTCAATTCTAGAACTACATGCAACCATTATATAAAAAAAACCTCTTTATCTTTCATGCATTTTAACTACATTTCAAATCTATTCTTCACACCTACCTGTAACCCACACTATCCTTTCACCTCCACAAATTTCATCCACCTTCAGCCTTCCTTATTCTGTATAATGAACGGCCGTCCCGTCTCGAACGGTACACGTGACAGATATTTGTAGAAGGTCGTAAAAGAAAAAACATGAAGTGGAAAACAACAACAAGTGAACTTTAGCTCAACAGCAAAAAGTGGTTAACCATCCATCTATCACCAGAATCACGCGTACTTATAACTTTAAGTAGGACCAGTACCGTGTTTTTATACGTCTATTCCTTACTTGTTTAGAGAAGGGTTTTTTATTTAGACATTTATTTGGGTCCTTCGACTCTCCACAATAGATAAAGGGTTAGAAACAGTGTTTCCAGATACTTTGAGATGTCATCGAGTCCTTCAAACGCAATTGGCTCACCTACAGATGACCCTACCAATGATGGTCTAGTGGACACGCTCGCTAGCGATGTAGTATCTAATGAAAAGGAAGAGTTGTTTGAAGATGCTAGTGAGCATGCTTTAATTGATGGTGATGAAAATATAGACATAGAAGCAAATGAAGAACCTCTTGAAGAGGAAACTTCTCCTGCTGATGCAGAAGATAAGGAGGCTGCAAGTATACCGGAATCTGTTGTTGATGCAAACGATGAAGAAGCAGAATTAGGGGCTCCAACCGGAAGTGAGGTAAACGAAGATTCTGCACAGGATGAAGAATTATCGCCAGTCCAAACAGAATCCGCTGAACAAGAGGCTAATGAAGATATTCAAGACCCTGAAATTTGTGAAGCTGAGGATGATGCTGAACAAGCAGTCACCAAAGAAGAAAGCGTCCAACCAGAAACCAACCAAGACGATGCTCCTGAAGATATCCAAGAAGAAGATGATGATGAAGGAGAAGAAGCACAAGAAGATATCTTACCAGAACCTCTGACTAATGAAGAAGAACCAGAAGAAAACGCCACAACTGAAAACTTTATTTCCGATGTACCAGAAACAACTGAATCCCCAGCATTGCAAGATATCAAGAGTGACTCCAACCATGAAGAGAATATCCCTGAAGAATTGGTAGAAGAAAACCAACCTGAAGAAATCACTGAAACAAAGGAAGACGAATCCAAAGATGAAGATCTTTTAGCTGGATTGCTTGATGACAACAATGAGTTTGAAGACAACAAAACAACTGACGACTTGATAACAAACGAGGAACAAGAAATAAAAGAAGAGGTAGAAGGCACCACGTCTTCGAACGTAGAGTTGGCAGACTTTGAGAATGAGGATGTTGAAATGCAGGAGATTGAAAGTCAAGAGGCTAACCAAGAGATCCCAGACATCCAAATGAAAGACACAGAGGAGCTTCCAACTTCAGTGGAACAAACTGAGGTAAAGGCTGAACCAGCTGCACCAATTGCACCAGTTGCACCAGCTGCACCAGTTGCACCAGTTGCACCAGCTGCACCAGCTGCACCAGTTGCTTCAGCAGCCCCACAAACTCAAGAGGTTGTGGATGAGGAGTTGTCAGAGAATGAAGACGCTGAAGATGACGATGATAAACCACATACACTCAAACAAACACATATTATTGTTGTTCCATCTTATGCAAGCTGGTTTAACATGAAAAAAGTACACCAGATTGAAATGGAATCGTTACCAGAATACTTTGACACCTCCCATCCATCCAAATCACCAAAGATTTACGTAAACTACAGAAACTTTATGGTCAATTCGTACCGTTTAAACCCTAACGAGTACTTAACATTAACTTCTTGTCGTCGTAATTTAGTTGGTGATGTGGGTACACTCATGCGTGTTCATAGATTCTTAAACAAGTGGGGTTTAATTAATTACCAAGTCAGGCCACAATTCAAACCAAGTTATGCGTTAGATAGACTTCCAAACGGTAGCCTGGTAGGTTTACCTTACACAGGAGACTATCAAGTCAGATATGACACACCTCGTGGTTTATTCCCATTTGAAACATTCAAAATATCACCTGAAAGAGTGGACGTTCAAAAGTTAAAGAAATTGTTGAACCTTGACGCTAACACCAACAATCAAGACCAGTCTAACCTTGGAAACAACAACAACAACAACAACAATGAAATAAATGGGAACTTCGCTGACGTTCCAAACGGGAACTCCAACAAGAGATTATCTGACGAACCTTCCACACAAGCTCATAAAAAAGCACAGGACGACTGGACACCTGAGGAAGTGTCGAAGCTTGTTCTAGGGATTAAACAACACAGGAACGATTGGTACAAAATTGCAGAATTTGTCGGACCAAAGAAAACACCACAACAATGTATCGTGAAGTTCCTTAGACTTCCAGTCGAAGACAAGTACAACCCTGTGGGCCTTGATAAACAGTTCCCAGATTCTGCATTGAAGTTGTTAAAGTATGCACCCAACTTCCCAGTCAGTGCTATAGATAACCCAGTCTTGAGCAACTTGGCATTCATGACACAGCTAGTTGACAGTGATGTAGCACGCGCTGCCAGTGAGCGTGCTTCAAAAGTCATGAACGAGAAGATGATTGAAAAGATAAGAGAAGTTTATGGAGAAGGGTTAAACGACGACACTGAGTCTACCAAGGATGCTAAATCTGACAAAATCAAAGATGAATCTAATGATGACAATAAAAGTGAAGCAGAAAACGAGTCTGAGAAACAGAAGTCTGCGACTCCTGGTAACAGCGACGACAAAAAGGACGATCTCATTGATTTCGACATTCATGACAGCCCCTCTGAATCACCATCTGCCCAAAATGGCTCCGTATCAAAGGACGAGGAACCTGGCACCGCAAAGGAATCAGACTCTGAACCAAGCAAAGACGATGAACAGAAGGAATTAAGAAGGGAGGAATTATTGAAACAGGTGGAATCAGCCGTGGCGGACGAAGATAGTGAATTATCTACCGATCCAGTAAACGTTATCCAGGACGCAGTGTCCAATACCTTTGGAATAGTTGGAGCCAGAAGTCACTTATTTGCAACATATGAAGAAAGAGAACTTCACAAGTTGAGTTCAAGCATTATAAATCACCAAATCTCCAAAATCGATATAAAACTTAGCAAGGTTGAAGAATTGGAAAGAATATATGAACGGGAAAGGAAACATTTGGCTAAACAACAAGAAGAGGTTTTCATCGACAGATTGGCGTTGGCTAAATCCACAATCAATATTACAAGAAAGTTGGATGATGTTGTATCGCTTCTTGAAAACGCTTTAAAGAATGAAAATGAATCAAATGGAGAAACAAACTCTGACAATAGCACCAAGAAGTTGTCCAATGTTTCCAGCTTATTGGCGGAGGCAAAATCCTTGTTATATAAACCGAAGAGACAATCGTTGGCACAAGTGCCGGAAACGACGACTAATGGAGACACTCTTGAAATCAGCAACCCTATAACAGAAGCTATTGATTCAAAAGCAACAAATGAGGAAGATTTCAAACCTTTGTCATTGAAGACACCTCAAACGTTCAAGGTATGGGCACCATAATAGTTGGTATTCATAATTTTTGGTTCTTGTTACTAGTATTTTGTAAAAATTATTATTACTGTTCTTATATTATAATGAAATAATACATAATCGTTATTATATGAAACGATGTTAAAATATTAAACTATCTTACAATCCCGTTCTCTTTTAATTGCTGATACAACTCCGGCTCGATATACTTTTGCAATGTTGCGTCTTCAGTCAATCCTTTTCTCTTTCTTGTTTTCAAAACAAAGTCACGGGCCAATGATTCAGTTGGAACTGGCTTCAACTGAGGTAAAAAGCATTCAGTGTCTAATGGGTCACCTGGAACTATATCCCAATTGGTGAAGTCTAAAAAGCACATTGCTTGTCCTTGTGTGTGAAACCTGATTTCGGATTCTATACCCACTGATTCTACCACAGGAATAGTACCTATTAATTCTGTCAAGTTTGTAGCTGGAATAGGATTCTGTTGACTAAGATATCCTCTTCTTTCTTCCAATAACCGTGAAACGGTACGGATCGATCTTTCGGTGGATGTAATGTAAATTGTGTAAATAGGTTCCATTAAACGAGGTGTAGCAGTCAAAAAACCTGTGTAACATGCTCTTCTCGCCAATGGGATCACTTGCGTATTATTCCTTTGTATTTCAGATCCACTTATTACTGCATCTAAAATTTTGAATTTGGTATTCCTGACAGGCTCGTCACACAAGGGACCTTCATTAACAGACCATTTAAAGCCTAGGTTAATTGAGTCTTTAATGGAGTAAAGTAATTTCTTGTCGGTCTCTTCTTCCAAAGTATCATCAACTAAAATGCTTGGTAACATCATATCCTCAGGGCCAAAGTACCAAACTGATCTTGCAGCCAAGGAATCCCAACCAAAATCCTTTCTTAATATTCTGGAAGTAGTCTTCAAAGGTTGACTCAAGTTTAAGGTACCTATTTCAATTGCTCTTGATAACTTAGTATCATCGATTGGTTCAGCAATTATGGAGAGTTGGTTATTTCCTGAAGCAGATTTTGTTGTGATTTTTGTAATTGAAGTATCCACAACAGTTTCACTGAACTTCGCCATTGGGTCACTCACTTTAATCTCCAAGTCGTCAGTAAAAAATAACCTCAAATCATGTAGAATACAGTTAAGATATAATTCACCAGGTGCAAGAACAACATGCTCCCCACTCTCTTCGACATTAATCACAGTAGCCAAATACGACTTATTTATCATACGCAATCCATTGAGTAATTTCGGTAATTCGGAAGGATTGGATGGTTCTACTGCAACTTTAAACACAGACTTGCTTGTGAATTTCTCAAGTGGAAGTATCTTGATGTCGGAGTTGTTGTAATCTGCCGGGAAGATAGTTGCTGACTTTGCTACTATTGATTCAATCCCAGCAACAAGTACTATCGAACCAGCAGAGGCTTCATTAACCGAAACCCTGTATCTTCCACCAGGGACAAAAATCTCATCAATGGTTTCAACTTTATAGTCTTCGTCATCATCCATAAAATTGAATCCAACAACCTTTACCTGACCACCGACTTTCAATGTCCCTCTGTAGATTCTAACTAAGGAATAGAAACTCCGTGCATCAGGTGTTTCCACTAGCTTTATGATCTGTGCAAGGACACTATTATCATTATTTGGATTCAATGCACTCAATTTTGATTCTGCTTCTACAGGGGAAGGAATGTGGGTTTGAATCGAGTTTACAAATCCCATACTTGTAGGAAAGATATTCTTGAAAACTTCCTTCAACAATATTTGAATATCGTTTTTGAACAGGTTCTTGGGTAATTTAACTCTAAAATTATTCCACAAGATACTCGATAACTTGTTTTCATCTGGTGAGTTTGTTAATGTGTGAGTTAATATCTTGTAAATTGGGTCCAAAATGAATGCTTCAAAACTTCTTTGGTGTTTTCCTTTAGTTTTTGTAAATTTGTTGTGCTCCTTATCGTAAAACACGTCTCCCCAGAGTTTCCTTGCAAAGCCATCTTGGTCTATGTCTAAGTTTTGGTTTTCCAGGTAGAGCTTTGCAAAGCTTTTTAATGTGAAGGTGAACTGTAAAGAAGTTGATGCAAATACAACATTATTCAGGGTAGGAATGAATTCCTTAGTGTGACTGTATCCTGCAACATATTCATTATTTGCAATGAATACATTAATGTCATCCAAAATTGAATGCAATTTGTTGTAGGTATCAGATTGAGATAACTTAAGTTCAAGAACAAGTCTATCTAATTTGTTCAAGACAACAACAATTGGCTTATTCTTTTGAAGTAGTTGTGATATTAAACTTCTATCTCTAGCAGTTAATCCTTCGACCAGGTCGATGACTAAAACGGCACCTTCAACTTCATTTACAGAAACTGCAGTTTCATCAGCAAAGTTAAAGTGACCAGGAGTATCGACAATGTTGAATACAAAAGACTTTTCATTCAAGTCTTGTAGCAATAAAGTTATTGGGGATGCTTTTATAGTAATTCCTTGTTCAATTTCCAACTTGTGGTTATCCAAGTACCTTAACTGCTTGTAGTTCTTTACCTCATCTGACTGTTTAATTATATGAGTTTGTAAGACAAAGTTATCTACCAAACTACTCTTTCCACTATGCAAGTTCCCAACAATGGCAATGTTTCGTATTCTCAGTGGTAACAGATTCATCGTGGAAAGCATATATTGTCTTGAATAGTTTATTGGCGGTAATGTAGATTCATCATTTGTAGTATAGTCTATCTTCATTTTCTTTTCAACCTTCGGTTCAATTACTGGAGCATCTACTCCTTGTTCATAGGGTTGCATTACTGTTAATTCATAATCAGTTGTAATGAGTGCTGTTTCTGTCTTTCCATTCTCTTCTCCCTCTTCATTAATATCCTCATCATCGGAGTCTTCTACTTCGAATGGTAACTCATTCTCGGAATCCTCGGCATCAGAGTCAAGTGGATCTCCTATCAAATTCCCAAACTCATCATAGAGATCGTCTTCATCCATTATATACTTGATCTTCCTTGTATACTTTAAAAAAATTGAAATTTAATATGAACCATCGTATCCTGCATATATTATAGTACATTAGTTTTATATAGAGTTTATTATACAGATGGAAGCTGATGTCAGAGTGTGAATAGAGATGCACAGCTGTTTATGTAGGGTGACAAGCTTATTGTGAAGTTATGTTTGGAGCAGATGCTCTAGATTTTTTCCTTGTGTGGTTGTTTTGTTATTTTGTTAGTTGTGGTGAAGTTAAGTCTCTTGGTTAGTACGAGATATAACTGAATAATAAGTATACTCATAGATAGTATCCTAAATGGTACACTCGTTATGAATGTAGTTATAATACCAATTGTTACATTATAATATCACGACAATGTTTGATACTTTCTCAACTCTGTAAGTAAAGACTGTAATTGAACATCAGATACCTTACTAGCCAAACTTGGTATTAAAGATTTAGCTTCCTCAGCATCTTCACATTCTAAGGTTCCTAATTGAGAAAGTTCAAAAGGATGCAAAGGCTCTGAAGCCAGAAGACTGAAATCATTCAATAATTTTTCAACAGTTTCAGTGGACGAAGAGTTCTTAAATCTAGCGAAATTCGACAAGAAATTCAACGTCTTGTGCATGATTTCATTGGAATTAGGTCCTGCTAAATCCATATTGGCTATTTCATCTTCCTTATCATTGTCATCATCATCTTGTTGATCATTATCATCATTATTATTATTATTAGCATTGCCATTTGCATTGCCTCTGTTATTCTTGTTTTTACGCTCCTTCAAAGCTGCTCTTATCAACAACCTGGCTTCAGATAAGTTCAATGCAATCAATTGTTCCTCTTCACCATTGTTTGTTATTTGAGCTAACTGAAACTCTGGCCCAAGTTTCAACGTGGCTGCATTCTCCTCATCATCTATATTTTGCGTGGTAGCCTTTCTTCTTCTCACTCCGAGGGCACTGGTACTGACGTTCATACTGGATTCTCTATATTCTTATTATCCTGCGACACTGCTGAATGAACAACCTTTGGAAACACACAAATTTTCACCTTGAGTAAAATAAAAAGATTTTGTTTAAAGTGCACGACTTTTCTTAAGCCTTAGTTGTGATGGAGAAGGTTAATGTAGAGTGTTTGGTGAAGTGTGGTAGAATATGTTGTGTATCAAGTATGATCTTGGATTTATTTATAGTTTAAGTTTTCATTCATTCTGTTTGTTTTCAATATTCATTACGTTAATCATTTCTTTTCATGCTCTTATTCTACTCTCATCATCTTACAATCAACTACACCAATCAATATAAACTACTCATATACTATAGAATCTCCTACAAGCATTCACCATTCACGTTCACAATGAATGTTGAACTCATTCAATTAATTAATTCTTACAATTGCTATTAAATGTGATGCTAAGAATTCTTTCTATTTTAGTCTTACATACTCTGGAAAGTGTGAACTTCACCCAGCCATTAAAGGTCTTTTACAACCTTCTCCCTCTCCTTTTTCTTCTCCTACATCTATCATCAATGTCTATATTCTACCGAAAAACTAATACCTACGTACAGATGATGATCCTGAAGAGGATGAAGAATCGTAGTCGGAAATCTTCACATCATTTACGAAAGGATGCTTCAATGCTTCCTGTGGCGTTAGTCTCTCCAATGGGTTCATGTTAAGAACCTTAGTTAAAAAGTCAATTAAAAGAAGTCTTTCTTGGCACTCCTTTTCAATCATCAGGTTGGTCATTTTCTTCGATGGAAGTTGGTAATTAGTTATGATGTCTTTCAACAGTTTGTGCTTGAAGTACTCTTTGTTTGGTTGCTCTTGGTTCTTGGCTGGTGCACCTGGGTCCTTATCTTTATTTGCTTCCATGAATGCAACGTATTCGTTAAACTCCTTAATTGCAAAGGTTGGTTTGGCCAGTCCCTCCACTTGCACCTTGTTGAAAAAGTTGAACGAGTTGCGTCCAACCTCAATCATGTGCCTTGGTGGGTTCCCAAGCATATCCACAATCTTCCACATTTGGTTATACTCAGATGTTCCGGGGAACATAGGTAATCCCAAGAACAACTCACCTACAATGCAACCAAGTGACCACATGTCAATCGATTCTGTGTACGGTAGACCCAAGATGATCTCCGGTGACCGATAGAACCGCGACTGAATATACGTGTATATTGTTTGCCTTGTGAAACACGCACTCCCAAAATCAATCACCTTGATATCCGGCTTATCAGCTTGACACAATAGAATATTCTCCGGTTTTAGATCACAGTGTATCATCTGGAATCCTTTCAATTGGGCCATAGCCTCGAGAAGTTGTCTAGTAAAAAGTTTGACTAATTTGATGTTAAGTCCTTGGAACCGGTTCTGCTTGATCAATTCATACAAGTTCGAGGCCAATAATTCAAAAACAAGACACAAGTGCTCCTTGTGCATGAAGGTATCAATCAAGCGTATAAAATTCTTCCCATCACTGTTAGCATTCAAAAACTCGAGGATCCGTTTCTCAGTCAACGATTGGTTTACATATGCCGGTTTTGATTTGATCACCTTGACTGCACATACAGACTGGTTCGCCAAGTTCTGACACTTGACAACCTGTCCGAACGTCCCTGATCCTAACAAGTCCAATACCATGTACTTACGACCTTCTTCTGTACCCAAGATATCATTAACGTACAAGATATAGTCGCTGTCTTCATTATCGAACCCATTGTTGAATTTGGCCTCCAGTGGTTTGGTAAGCACTCTACGAGGGTTGGTCGTTTTCGAATATTGGAACTTGCGTGGTTGACAGATCGTGTACGATTCAGTCAAGTATACCGATAATGCATTGATGGGGGAAATGTGAATTGAGTTGATTGAGCAACGACGGTATTTCGGTTGGTGGTGGATTTTAGGCTTCAAGTCCAACTTGTTGACCACTTTGGTGGCCCTTGGTGCTGGTTTTCTCTTTGCACCTGGGTTGTTCAGATTAATACGTTGTTGTTGTAAGTAATTTTGGTATTGGACAATCAGAGGTGACCTCACTGTTCGTCCAGACATCGGTCCTCCGGGTGGTTGGAAGTAATCTCTATCGAAAGGAGAAGGATAGTTCGATCCTACGCCTACGGCAACTGACGACCGTCTCGTGCTCATTGGAGGGCCCAAGTGTTGGTTGGCATTTAAGTTTTGCGAGTACGGGTTTTGAGGGTGGTGAGGTTGTTGTTGCTGTTGTTGTTGGAGGTGCAATGGAATGTTCTGGTTTGGTTGCTGTTGCTGTTGGATCAGCAGCAGGTTGTGTGGAAATGAATTGTTATTGTAGTATCCATTGTAGTAGTTAGAAGGTCCATCCACAGCCACCGACATTCTTCTGTCGACAGAAGGACCCAAGCTCACTTCTTGGTTGGTGTAGT
Organism: Kodamaea hsintzibuensis (nom. inval.); assembly: GCA_030568835.1. Classification (NCBI taxonomy): domain Eukaryota; kingdom Fungi; phylum Ascomycota; class Pichiomycetes; order Serinales; family Debaryomycetaceae; genus Kodamaea; species Kodamaea hsintzibuensis (nom. inval.). The sequence continues at coordinate 191,779 of JAJMJA010000020.1, forward strand.
ACTGATTGAAAGGGTTATCTGCACGTGTAGGTGGGTGAATAAAGGGAGGGGCATTTAATTGTCGTTGATCATCATCTTCGTATGTTGTTGAAAGTTGGTTTGCAAACGAGAGTCGTTTGCTTTGTAATTGTTGTTGCTGTTGTTGTTGTACCAATGGGGGTAGTGGGCCCTTAGTTGGTGAGTGTCCTGAGTTTGCAATGGATCCAGGTCCCAAGCCCCCTGGACTGCCAGTAGGGTTTGCACCACCAGGTATTGGCTGGCCCCTAGTATTGGGAGAGTACCATGGATCTCTGAACCCCGGGGCAGTTTGTTTAGATGGTAAATGAGATCCAGTTACCGTAGATCCGCCAGGAAGAATACCACCATGAAGTTGCAGTAATTTTTGTAGGGTCGGTCCTTGTTGGCCCGCTTGTTGACGGTGCGGCTGTTGCTGCTGCTGTTGCTGCTGCTGTTGTTGAGACTGAGATTGAGATTGCTGAGGATTCGTCTGATCCTGTAAATAAGAGCCAGAATCCTGAGCCCCTGAACCATTAAACCCTTGGTGAATCGGAGGTAGATGCCAGTTCCCCCCTACAGAATTATGCCTGTTGTAATTGTAGTTGTATGACATTGTTCATAGGATCCATAAAAAAGAAAGAAAAGAATAGAACAAGCGGGATAATGATAATGCAAATTGTAGTAGATGATTCCTTACTAATACCAAAATTCCTTTACTCTCTTGTACTATGCTTATGCTTGGAAAGTATCGTGTTTATTTATCACCTTGATGAAGATAATCGTCGCTTTTAAAAAAAAGACTTTCCCTAAAGCCACCCATGATTTTTTCTTGAGATTTTTAGTGGGAGGAGGAGAACACGAATCAGGACGTTAATGTCAGCGTAGAGTAATGGGTTGATATGTTATGTCTAAGATGAGGGAGATGTTTCAAGAGGGGTTTTGATATTTTATTATACTGATTTGTGAATAATATGTCATTTGTTGTTATTGTATCTAATGAATTGGTCTTGTTAATTTTGTCTTCTTACATTTAATATTACGAATTATTAACAATCATACTCATTTTACTTATGATTTTCAATCTGGAGGTTACACTGTTATTTTAAACAATGTATTCTGATATATATACTGATTGAATTCTGATTTGTATTCTGATATGTATACATTCTGATTATGTTGATTCTTATTGATACTGGATACAAATGTATACTACTAACATGTATTCATTCTGATTACATTGACTCTAATTCATTTGTGTTATCTTCACTTCTTCACTTTAAATTCTCTACAACTTGTCACCCGATCCAAGATCACATCTACATATCTCCACAACTCTCCATCTTCACATCTTTCCATCATTTGTTCTTTACATCTTATATTACATTTAATGTTTAATACATTCAAAAGTAGTCTATTGATTTGTCTCTATTTTTCATAATATCAGCCTATTCTGTTCCCTCCCCTCTCTCTCAATCTTACATCTTTATATCAGATAATGTACATTAGTTATCTATGAGAATACCACAAGACAGGAAGTTATATACAAGTAATGCGTGAATGATATGGTCTCTGTTGTTAAGATAGCTCGTTGTTGTTTGTTAATCTCTACTGTTGAGATCATACTGGTCGTTCTGTTGAATAATAGTAATCTCTGGCTTTTTTAATTCAACAGTATAGATAAATCAATAAAGGGAAAAGAATGTGCTGGAAATCAAACAATCGAGATATTAGACTTGAATATCGTTTCTAAAGTCCTTCAATCAATTGGTTTCAATGAAATTCCCCTTAATGATATCACAACCCTAAAATGTTACCACTTTAAAGTCTAAGCAGCCAACTGTGGTGACTCACCATACATAGGTTGGGCTGGTGGTTGAGCAAAGACTCTCAGGAACATCATACCAACACCCTCAAACACACCCAACAAACAAGCACATGTAATGGCAGAGTTTCTAGTGTGTCTCCATCCACCTCTGATGGCTAAGGAACCACCAGTGAAAAAACCAGCAATCACAGCGTTCCAAGCATCCTCTCTCTTTCTAATGGCTTTGACAGTACAATCGTACGTGGAAAATAATCCACCCCAAACACCGAAGTTACCTCCAAGAACTGGAGCTCTTGCCTTGATTGCCGAGACCGCTCCATACCCTCTTTCTCCATATGGTGAGTTACGGAACCCCTTGACACCGTGCCAAACGGAACCACCAATAACACCCATGGCAAAGGCACCTCCGAAATCACTCAAAACAACTATAGGACATGGGTCTCTAGTGTGATCGGCTGACATGTTTGATTAATTATTGTATTCTACTGAGATGAAAAAATTTTGCCGTTGATTTTTTCAATGGACTTTGGATTAAAGATTACGTAAGATCTTGTGATGGTATTGTGAGAAGAAGAAAGAAGTGAGTAGAAGGTATGTATTCTTTAGTTGCTGCAAGCATTATTCAACTGTGTTTGACGATACTACAACTTTCCATTGAATACTTTACTTGCGAAGGTTTTAATTAAGGGTTGATACTAATATTTACTGTGTATTCTGTGTATTCTTAGTTGAACCTTTCACTCTTGACACAACAAGAGCAGATCAGAAAGCAGACTCCAATTCTAAACAAGATAATTAAACAAGATAATAAATACCTATAAACTGTAAAATATAACTAATAAATTATAGAATTCAATTCATTATGCCACAAGTTTATCGAATCAATCTTTTACGTCAACTATTGATCAAAAAATCACAAAAATAATCAAAATTTGCAACCACTTTTTTAATGTATCAAGGTTTCAGCTTCCTGTTGAATTAACACTTTCTTCTAAGAATTTTATGTCCATTTCTATATATATTCGCTTCCTTATCTATAGTGACTAGGAAGATGCCATTATTCTATAAACTGCTATACTATGTTTGAAGTTTCTGTGATGCAAGTGGTTGTTGTTCTGATGAAATTGTATTATCAAAACTGTCATCAATACCTTCAGGTTCATTGGGAGAAGGTTCTGGCTTACTCTGATCCACATCCTCCAGATTATCTAATTGCTCTTGCTCTGTTAATTCCCACTCATTCACATCGCTCTGTATTGGAAGATGTCCATCCAATTCAAAGTAGTCTGTATCTATCTGTGGACCATGGAAACTTGATCTACCCCATGAATTGTATCCCAATGTTGCAAACCCTACAAAAGACAAAATCACCAACAGGGCATAGTTCATAGAAAACCAAGTCAATCCTTTGATCACTGGAGGCAAACACAACACCACAAACAGGAAAAGAATCCAGAATACAGAGAGATAGTTGATGATCCAACCAAATCTGCGGAGTCTGAATGCACGTCCCTTGAGCTTCTGCCTTTTGTTAAGCATTAAACACAAGATTGGAATACCATTAGCTAAGGCTAAACATACCACTGATGCTCCCAAAAATGAATTGAATGCACTTGCAGATACAAGTGAAAGAAGAGATAAGAAACCACAAATCACCATCAGCAAGAATAATGCATTCTTAGGAACTGTAGATTCGTCAATTGAATCGACTTCAATCCAATAATCTTTGAACGGTAATCCACCGTCACGAGCAAAAGCATATGTGCTTCTCGAAGCTGTAGTTAAAGCTCCAATAGCTTGGAAAAGAACTGTTCCAACAAGTAAAAGCACAAGCAAAAACGATAAAATATATGACTCAGTTGAGAACTTGAAAACAAGGTCAATTGGCATAACTTCTGGTGTTTTGTCTAATAATAAACGCAAATCTGGTAAGATCAATAAAAGTGGGACGATGAATATCACACCCATTATGGAGCACAATATAACAGAACTAATGGCTCCCTTTGGCATATTACGTTCTGGATTCTTCACTTCATCTGTCATAGAAAATAACATACCATAACCAGTGAGTGTAAAAGATGGACTCTGAAGTCCAATCATAAATGCAACAGGGTCTGGCCACCCCGATCTAGAGTTGTCAAAGCTAGTTAATATGTCTTTTATCGTGTTGGTTCTCTTGGCAAAAATGATTAATAATACATCAATTACCAATATGGTGGAAATTGACCATACAATGCACGCTTTGTTAATCTTTTCCAAGTATCTTGAGAATTTGAAGTTAATGAACCCTACAAAGGAAAGGATGACAAAGTAAAGAGCTTCCACTAAGTAAACGTCTTGTTTGTAGTATGCATTTTTCAATCCCAACACCGATAATATGAACTGCGAGCCCAGAAACATAATACTCACTGCATATGTCCAATTTCCAATCAATAAGAACCAACCTGTGAACCAAGAACTCACTAAGGAGTACTTATCGTTGCTGAGAATAGCACTAAAATGGTAGACTCCACCAGCAGTAGGGTATTTGGAGATGATTTCACTCAAACTGAGTACAACGCAAACAGAAAAGAAGGCAGCTATTATCCATCCGTATAACATAGTGACATTGCCACCATCGACGAGGGATATCCATAAAGTGGAACTGATTCCAAATGGAACTCCCATCAAAGAAAATCCTAACCCAATAACAGAGGTTACCGTCAATTGACGATTTAAATCTTGCTTGTACTTGAAATGTTCAACCTGTTCGACTTCATCACTATCATCTTCTCCTAAGAGGTAGGGCATTGCGGGAAGGTGAGGCATTGGCATTGCTGGTACTGAAGAAACGGCAGCCTCGAAAAACGCTCTACCTGGATATGAAGCCGCAGTAGGATTGGTATCCCCTCGCATCTCTTGCGGCTCGCCATGCGTATTAGGTGACATTCTTTTACTAGCTATGAGATCACCGTGATCGGTATTTTTTAATTGGAAAATTACACTACGAGGCTGGGGGTTCATCCCCTAAAGTGGTTGGGCATATCACTGCATACACAAACTACAACCACAACCAGAATCTTCTACGTAAATATTAAAACTCTGTATCAATTAAGTTGTTCTGATTCTATTAAAACTTGACATTGCATCCAAGTTTGATCCATTAGATTACTTACCCTCGTGGAGTTGTCAAAAATGTGACAAGTTACTCAAAAAAAGGTCTCACTAAATACGCTAAAAAATTTAATGGGCGGCCGCTAAAAATCAAAGTCACTGTCTTCATCATTGACGTCTTCTTGAGCTTCTTTTTTATCCAACAATGGCAAACTAATGCTTTCTGTTGTTTTTATGTGTGCATTGTTGATGTTGTCTTTGTTTTTCAATAATCCTCCCACGGGTTTGTATTTCTCACTCACCAACCATTGTATTACATCCTCTATATTTTGGAGAATCTCTTCAGATTTCCATGATGTTCTTGCTACTTTGATTGATACGCAATTTCCTCCAGCAGGTGGAACAAAGCTAGTGTTGTGGACGATTGCAAGTAACTGTTTTCTAACATATTTGGGATCACATCTCTCATCCTTTAATCTACCTGACTTACTTGCAGCCTTGTGGGTTTTGGTGAGTTCTACAAATGGATCTGGTTTAGCCATCTGAATCATAATAGGAACCTTACGGTTTTTTTGATAAAACTGTGAACCCATAGCTTCAGGTAATCGTTTATGTACACGATTGTCTGCTACAACAATATCATTTTCTTTGAATAATCTGACCATCTTCTTCAAGTTCCTCAGTATCGACTTGATCTTCCCCAATGAGATGATTTCATTGAAACACTCTTCTGTAGGACAATCTTTCTCAGTGAGTACTTTTCTATACATGGATGAAGGATCCTTGGTCACAAGCATCACAGACTGTTCTCCCAACTCGTGCAATTTGTGCGTTAATGGTATCACTCTTGGTGTATAGTCTTTCGTATGCAAAAGTGGAATCTTAGTATTGATCACCAAATGTATAATATCATCATGACTAGTTCCTTTTGTCGTCATCATATGTCCTTTAAGTATCTTAATAGACTTCTCTCCTTTGGCATACGCCTCTTCTCCAAGTGTAAACATGTTCAACACACTACTTCTATCTATCTTCTACGTCTCTTCGCTAATTTTGAGATGAACTTACATTTTTTTTTTCTACCATTTATTCGTAAAACAATATACAAGGACACCCTAATCACCACGCAAAGCTCTTATAACTGCGGGTCTTCTCATCATGTACTTTGTCCATTTGTACACCTCTGGGAATTCCACCTTCAAGTTGATTCCGATTCTGTCCACTACGTTGTTCCAAGGTACGAACGACAAGTCTGCTACTGTAGCTCTGTCTCCTACAAGCCATACTGGGTAGTCAAAGTATCTCGACTGTGACAAAGGTGTGGTACCTGCACTGTATGCTGCTGCGTTTTCTACATCCAAGTCCATGATGAGGGCTTCTCTTCTTTCGGCCAAGGCCATTTCGATCACCCCGTAGACTCTTCTTACTTCGTCTGTGTATCGCTCAACTGCACTAGGCACTGGGCATGAGTGAAAGTAGCGGAAATGCAAGGCTTGGCCGATCATAGGTGCGTGGCCAGATGTTTGGAAGAACAACCACGAAGAAATCTGTGACTGTTCAATCAAATTGTCCAGCCATAATGGACATTCGCCATTCTCTTTCAAAAACTTGGATACCAAGTATAAGATGATTGCACCCGATTCCCAAATGGATGTGTTGTCGTTGACATGGTCAATCAACGCAGGCACGCGCGCGTTGGGGTTTATAGTGACGAATTCAGGCGCGCGCTGCTCGCCATTGTTAAAGTCCAAGAAGATTGTGTTGAATGGTAGGTTCAACTCCGACAAGATGATCGCCACCTTGAAACCGTTCGGAGCTGAGCGGTGAGAGAACAAGGTGTACCCCTCAGTTGGCTGATTCTGGAAAAAGTGAGTGATCCTCGACTGTTGTTGCTGGCTGGTAGCTTCGTTCTGCAACTGCTGCTGCAACAAATTCAAGTTGACCTCGTTTTGCTGTTGGTCACTGAGCGATACAGACTTCAACCCTGCAGATAAGTTCGAGATAGGGTTCTTATTGCTGTTACTATTCGCATGGTTATTTATGCCGGTTTCTATATTACTGTTTTGGTTATGCACTGATCCAGTTGACATTGTTGTGATTGAGACTTTGGTAGACTTATATTGAGCGGATTATGGAGGAAAAGCACACGAAAGGGACTAATGTAGGATCAATTTGTATGGTGTATAGTATATATTAGCGTAAAAGGAGATCCAATTTCAAATATCTTGATGTTACTATGCAAAAGGGCATACTGGTTAATTTTTTTCTTTCCTCTTTTTTTCCCACACAATTATTGATTGGCGCACGACTGGAGATTGGTGTTACGGCACTTATCAGAGCTCTTACGTGGGCCCGGGCGGCGGGTTGGGTTGAGGCGATACATTATGGGGTAAGAGTTGATGAATTGTTTGAAGTAGTTTTAAACTTGTTTGGTGTCATTGAGGTGTTAAGTATATAGAGAGAAAGCTATACTTTGTAAGTGAAATTAATGATCTTAAATAGTCTTGACAATGTCATTCTAATACTGTGATTTAGGGGTATTTAGATTCAGTTTATATAAGATTACGTAAGAAGCATCCAAAGACGAAAGGTGGAGAGATTAGGAAGATAGACATGAAGGAAGGTGTATTCAAGAATTTATTTAGATTGATTGATAGATAAGTGATGGCTTGAAAAGATTTTTGTTATCTATTATATCTTCTTTGGTTGAATTCATTGCTATGATTAATGAGTCAAGTGTTATGAGTCAAGATTGCGGCTATGTGTTGTAGTTGATTCAAATGAAAAGAACAACAAAAATTTGGACGAGAGAGATAAGTGTAGTAGATAGTTTTAAGTTGGTTATAAGTTGATTGTATGTTAAATATGCATTGCTAATGAATTAACAATGAATAACTAGTAATATGTTCTACATGCCATTAGTTCACTCTCATTTATATAATGAGAATTCATTAATTTTTATAATGAAGGTTCCTAATTCTGTCAAGGATTTTCAAATGTAATTCAAAGTTTAAATAGTGCTCCTTAACTCCAGTCAATCAATTGGTGACGAATTGCTAGTATATCAAAAAGAGGTTCGAGTAATTGAAAAAGATTATTGATAAACTCTCTAGAGGTACTTAGTATCTCAATTGATACTACACTTGTCACTACTAACTAAATGAGAAATCTTAAACTTGAATACAACAAATTTCCATCTAAAATTAAAAGAGATGATGTTGCATTAATAGTAATCAACAAATTTTCAAACTCTCATTCTAACCTGCTCATCTCAATACCCCACATTATCTCTGAATTGAGTTACTTCAATTCCGCCGGCCGTTATACTGTCACTATTGTTTTCAATCCCCGGGATTCTAAACCAAAGGCTTAATGCATTCTTCTCCACTCTACTTTTTTACTAATTGCCTTACGAACCCTTCAAAATGACGTTAATACTTATTTATAATTCTGAAGTCAAAATTTTGAGACCTCTTTAATAATGTTCAAGCTAAAGGTCAATGTAGAGATTCATCATTTTGTCGAGGCTCGAATAATCCACAATGGCTGAATATATTGAATACTTTGAATTACAAAGCCACATACATCTAAGTTGCCACAGATAACTGAAACTCAACTCATCGCCTTTGATGATTCAAATCCCCGCCACACTGGAATATTTCGGGTGTTCCTACTTCAAGATTTCTGACACTATTCTTTGTACTAGTAGCATTGTTATTGCTGCAAAAAAGCCAACCAATTGCCAAGCAAGTCACAGCTGAATTTATGAAATGCTAACAATACTAAACCATCATTACAAGTGTAGTCTCCTCTTTTGAAAGGTAGATTGTTACATTCAATGACTCTGAAATCCTATACGTCAACCAACATTGAATTTACAATGCACTCCTCAACTCATCTCTCCCGGCCTTCTCCACTCAACTCAAACTAAACAAGTACCTTTCGGCTTCCAATGCCCAAATTCATTACTTCTATTCTACCGCAAAGCACCTACTCATGTCACTATATCCAATAAAATCGTTTCCGAGTTCGCCTGGTGCAAACTCTTATTGTGACTCTCAAGACCTTACGGCATTAATATTACCCTTACATACACTCACGTGATTCACAATAAACCATACTCCTCCTGTTAAAATTTTACAAGACAATAGACAACACAATACTAAGAGTAACTACTAAACCTGACACATCCACAACCCACAGATGGCCACAAACATTAACAATTCTCCGGTCTTCTCAAATTTTCAAACCCAAAGGCTAAACCCCGCCTGTTTAGCAGCTTCTTAGTCACTACTAACTTTATTTTGAGATTTGTGACTATAAAAGGACGGCTTTGCCAGAAATATCTGTGCTTTTCATTAAATCATCACCATTGAAGATACTTTAGCTTGATATACTAGTTCTATACTGTAATAGTTTACTATATATCATAGTTTATTATAAATCTATCTTCGAAAGGCTGCTTCTATACCGTTTAGAGACTCTTACAAACAAATTACAAACCATTTTCCTATTTGGTACAAACATTGCAGCTCTTATCTCTCTTGATTCAACAGATCAACTTCTTTATTAATTACTAATGACTATCAGCCAGCACGTTGCTATTTTGGTGTGTGACACCCCAATTCCAGGTATTACTTCTAAGTATGGAGATTTCGGTGACAATGTTACTGCTCTTCTCAAGAAAACAGACCTTTTAAATTATGATATTGAGACTTATCAAATCTGTTCTGATAACGAGGACTCAGTCAAGGCTGAATATGCAAAGTTAGAACTGGGAATTCAAGATGGCTTGGTTAAGGGTGTTGTACTTACAGGTTCTCGTTACGACTCTTTTGCTACTGACATTTGGTGGGTAAGCAGATTGAATGAGTTCATCAATACATATATTGTCACATCTTCTTCGATTCTCCCAGCTGTTGGAATCTGTTTTGGACACCAAATATTGGCACTTAACTTGGGTTCAAAGGTGGGAAGAAATACCGAAAAGGGCTGGGAGTTGGGAGTTGTTTCTCTTGCCATTAACCCAGAGCTTCACAGCTTACCAAACCCCCCATTCCCTGGAAACCCAGAGACAATTGGCATCTCCGAGATCCATCAAGATATTGTTTACAATGTCCCTGAACCCCAACACAACTCAACATTTGCCAACATAGGCTCAACCGAGATTTGCGAAGTGCAGGGTTTGGTTACCACTAGTGGTCCTGTCCGCATCCTCACATTCCAAGGCCACCCAGAGTTCCCTTCTAATTACCTCATGGACTTAGCCAGTGCCGAAAAGAAAAACTTTACTGAGAAACAGTTTAATCACTGTATTTCTCTGGAATCAAACACTAATGATTCTCCTTACATAGGAAAGGCAATCGCCAATTTCTTTAATAATTAATATATTACATCACTGTTTACTATTTATTGTTATACAATGAATAGTGTACATGGTTTCATTTCATAATTTGGTAGTTTCGGTTTTCAGACGGTCTCTCGATTAATATGACCTTTTGTTTTATTTTATGAATTGTCATCGACTTTACTTAACACCAGTGTCCACTTTTCCAACATAATGAACTAAGTACTTTGACTTGTTCAAAAAAACTCTTCAGTTTAACGTGAAATCTAAAATTCTAGTAGAAGTCCTTTTTGTTCGGATCTACGATGCTAAACCCATGCAATTTACCTCCACGATACTCGCCTTGTGTACCATTCTCTCCCTTATCCGGTCTCCGACTTAACTTCTCGTTCATTAACTTCATTTCCCTAACCTTTCCTTCCAAAATCTTAATTTTATCGTTCGAAAGCTTACTTTCATGTGCATGGTTCGCAGTTAATTGGGATACAACGTCTCGTAATTCGTCGCGTTGATTCCGGAGTCTTCTCAAATCATATTGAGATTCATCATACATAGGATTACCCTCTTCGTCATCATCGTATTCACTTCCTGACTCGGTACTATCGCGGCTGTCTTCGCTTTGCGGAACCAACAGCATCTGTTTTTGGCCTCCATTGAAAGAAAGTCTCTTTGCATTGCTCTTCTTTTTGAGTGTCTTACGTGATTGGTCCTTGGCTTTGGATTCAAGCTCTGGAATCACACGGAACTTCAAGTCAGTTACTTCCTTAAGTAAATCATTATACTTATCTAAAAGACCTTTGTCTTCACGCATTGCAAAACGTCTTTCATACTCTTCAAGTTTGTCTTCCATTTGAGCTAGGTGGTCTGTCTTCAGAAGCAATTTCTTATAGATCTCGTCCTTGTCATATGCCAACTGGAGCAAGCTTGGTTTCTCGCCATGTTCCAAAAGTAAAACGTGCTCTTCAGCAATAATACGCATTCTACGTTCACGGTTCAACCTTTCTTGCAAGTTGCTGATGGCTTTCAGCTGACTTTCAGAACCATTTTGGTTGTTTTGATCAGGATTGCTTTGGCCGCTGCTTGGAGTCTTATGACGCATCTCAAGCGAGAGCTCTCGTTTGATAGACAGCGCCAATTCCGTGGTAACCAATTCCAATTCATCTAGTAATTCATTATTGCAGTTCAAAATATGAAGTTCTTCTTTGCTGAATGAAAGTCTAGGTGTTTGAGTGCTCTTCTGCTCAGGCTCTGGCAGAGGTTGAGGCGAGCGTTGTTGGGTTGGATTTAATGGAACAATTGTTTGTTCAGTTTCTTCCTTTATAGGTTGACTAGGTTGTTTGGCTACCTCTAAAGGTGGAGTGTCATTCAGATTGTCTTCTGTTGACCTTGATATCCTTCTAAACAACTTTTTGGTGTTGGAGATCGAGAAAGGACGTGATTTCCGTTTTTCAGTCTCCTCTTCAACTTCAGGAATGATCGTTGTAACGGGTGTACTTCTGAGTGACTCGCCTTGTGGCTTTTTAATCTCAGAGTCGGCACTTGATGGCGGGGCCTTCCTAGCTCCATTGAAAGGGCTAGAATCAGTTTCTGGGGTGAATGATGAAATCGACGTCTTTCTGGTTCCATTAAGAGGTGCAATCTCAGCTTCAGGTATAGATGTAGTGTAGGAAACTTTCCTACTCATACTGTTGATGGGCGCAGATCCACTCACGCTTCTACTAACTGGCTCGCTGCTTGAACCGTTGAGGGAAATGTCGCCGGTAGAAGCTTTACGCAGACTGGAATCGTCGTCATTCTGGTTCCTAAAGTTATTGAATGCAGTATTCGCTACTAACGATTGGATACTACGTGAGCGAACAACCCAAGCACCTTGAGCCGTTTGGTTAGGGCTGCGGCTGATCAGCGTTCCTGTGTTGATCAGAGCAGCTATGCTTTCAGGAGAGACAGGGTCATCTTTTCTCGTTGACTTGGGTGAGTAAAGTTCAGAAACGAACGATATTTCAGGCAGCTTTGAGGGTGCCAAAGTCTTGTATCCATCGTCGATGGAAGGCTTAGGTGTGTTACGTGTGAATGATTCAGGCAGGCTTTCCTCGTCACTGAAAAGGTTAATTTTACGAAGCCGCACCGAGTTTGATGCTCTGAGTGTTGACTTTCTTGATGGTGAAGCCGCCTCCAGTTTTTCTACCGTCGGTTCCTCTTTCATGAGTTTGTTTGACATTCCATGATCTTTTGGTGGTGGAGTTGGAGGTTCTTCTTCCTTTTCGGGTGGTGGTGATGCAGACTTGGGTCTAAGACTGCGGTATGTTGATTTAGACTCTGCATCTTCCTCGGCCTCCTCAACTACATTCATGAGCGAATCGTTTGAGTTCTGTTTAGGATACTGGGCAGGTGGTGCTAGTGGCTGGTTATTATAATACTTTGGCGATGTACCGCTTGGTGAAGTGATTGTGGTGGATGCCGAAGCGTTGGTGTTGAACGAAGCAGTTCCTACAACTGGAGACAGTCCATTGCTAGTGAGCGACATTGTGCGTGACCCTTGAGGGAGACTCAGCATGGTAGACATGGGACTTTGGTACCCATTAGGTAAATTAGTTTGTAAGTTTAGTTGCTGGGGATGCTGTGGATGAGGTTGGAATTGTTGGTTACTGTTTAATGACATTGCTCTGTTGTAAGGGTTTGGGGTATTTTGTAAGGACCCTGCTCTTGAGCCGTATGCTGGGTGGTAACCGTTTCCATTAGGGTGCATTTGACCATTCATTGGGACATTCATTTGACCATTTGGACCGTTTATAGGTACGTTCATTTGACCATTTGGACCGTTTATAGGTACGTTCATAGGACCGTTCATAGGTCCGTTCATAGGTCTATTCATTGGTCCATTCATTGGTCCGTTCATAGGTCCCATTGGTCCATTAGGGTTCATTTGTCCATTCATGTACATTCCTTGTTGGTTCATTCCTGGGTTCATACCAGGATTCATACCAGGCATAGGCCCCCTATTGTTGAGTGACATAGCTCTTCCTCCATTCAGGTTCATTGACATTGCTCTGGGTCCATAAGAATTCAAAGACATTGCTCGTGGATCACCTTGAGGCATTCCTGGTCTAAAACCGGGAGGTGCCATTTGTTGCTGTTGTTGTTGGAAAGTATTCGTACCAGCTGCAAGAGACATAGCTCTTGCACCGTTTGCCATAGCCATTTTCTTCAGGTGGTTCATCTGTTTACGGTATTGAACATTGTTAGTGAGTGCAGATTTCTGTGCGGTAGCACTTCCAAAGTTTGCACCCAAGGTAGGAATGATCGGAGTAGTGTCTAAAGTTTTCAGTCCGAAAGGTCCTCTATCTCTAATATGTTTAATATCTTCGTACGATACTGTTGCACCATTAGTTAAATCCAGAATATCGTCACCCGCGTCCTCGTCGAAAGCAGCATTCATAGGTTTGTTACGACGGAAGAACTTATTAACAGCAGATTGCGAATTAAGTGACCCCTTACGTGATGATGATGACCCTACTGTTGGAAGTGGTGTCATAAGATCATAATTGTTATATGGTTGTTGTCCTTGAACTTGACCACCTTGACCTTGGCCCTGGAATTGCGGATGAAACTGTTGGCCCGGTCCCGAGCTAACAGGACGGGATAAAGCTTCTATATTTTGTTCACCATTTAATATATGCTGTCTTAGCAGAGACTTCGACTGAAGCGTCGCAGTGGCGGCGTCCATGATAAATCTGAGCTTCTAAATGAAAGAGAGTTGTGATATAAATACCGTTTAAATTTATTTATATTTTTTTTTTTCCACTATTAAACACCACCAAAACTAACCAAGTAGAAGTACAGGCAAGACAGCAGAGAGAGTCTAAGTAAAGAAAAAGCTGTAGAGGGGGAGGAAGAAACAATGAATGAGGAGATTAGCGAGAGGCACGAGGTGTGTAAGGTTAACATGGAGATCCCCGGTTCCAATGAGATACTGAGAGAGGTGCGTAGTTGGGCTGGGCTGAGGTGTAGCAGTGTCACAGAAAAAAATATATGGTAGCAGCAATGGAATGAAGGTAAAAATAGTGTTTGGGAAGGCACAGTAAATCGAGCTCAATACACGAACACGCCCGATCACATGTATGGTGATACAAATGGCTGGAGAGGTGATAGAAAAGAAGCTGCGCGTTTCTTTTGGGTCGACGGATAGGTCTGGATTCTATGATTTTGTGGATTTGTTTGACGTAGGATTGGTTGTGAGTGAGTTAGTTTAAGCTTTAGGTTGAAAGATGTTTGTTAAGAGGAAGTTAAGAAGAGAGTGGTTGGTTAGTATTTGGTGATTGAAGTGACAAGGTTAATGGGTAGTTGCTAATTGAGAAGTATCTTATTGGTAGACTACTGTTGACAGAGGGGTGATGCAATATTTAACGGGCTTGCAAAACTATTAATAGATAGTACAGTTGAGTAGATAATGAAAAAGATTCTTGAAAAGTGAAATACGTGTAAAGAATGTGTAATAAACAAAATGAATTAAGGAATGGAATGGAAACCTGAAGTGAATTAAAAAAAGTCACAGAGTTGAATTGTATATGCAATGAATGAAAAGTGTTGTGTTAGTGATAATTGAATCAGTTATTTAGTTGAGAAGGTGAAGGAGAATTAAATTGAAAGCTTAAGTATTGAAAGTGTATTTAATACATTGAATAGATCAAAGTAACTTTTAAAAAAAGAGAGCAAAGACCTCAGTATTTTTCAATACGATCTTAACATGGATCCCAACAACGAACTCAAAGCACTTGGATAGATTTTCAACAATACAGATTCACTTTAACCGTATTGCATTCATCATTCCATCATTTTAGTATTAAATCATGTCACAAACTCATTAGTATAAATCAAGTGTCAGGTTAGAATTGTATCTTCCTGAACCGTGTCTAACTTTGGTAAAGATCGTGCAAGTAGCCAAACTAAGAAGATTTGTGTGCGAATTCGGGGAACATGGGATGCGTAGAACGTTTAAGGGGGGTGAGGGGTGTTACGAGTCTTTTAGCTTTTGCTTGCTATTAGTGGTTATGATTATCATTGATTAGGTTCGTATTTTGAAGTGCCTTTTTTATTGTTAATTATTATTGGTAAACTATAAGCATTCTCCACACTTTATTCTTCTCACCAATTTATCGTCTCTCTGTCTGAATTGTAGCTTGTATCGTCTGTACCTGATCGTCAACAATTTTTCAACTCGTCTCTTGGTGTTTCAAGTTTATGCATTGATGTTTCATCTTAAACTTTTGTGTTGTGATTTGAGTTTCACTTAATGCAAGCATTGTTGCGAGATATGGGTCAATCCTTTGGAAGAATGGTCTACTTCCAGTTTGACAGGGGAACGCATCTACGTGTTAGTTTGATCTGCATTACTTCACGTACCTTTACGTGCGTTTGCATATGTTTATGTATGTTTGCACAGCTTACTTGATGTTTACCTTTTTATCGTACACAGTTTCCATATCCATTTCATATCATTCCTATAAAATCAACTCATTACACATGCCATAATAATTGTGCCTTATATCATACTTTATGTACACAATTGAATACATTTTCTCTATTGATATGCACTTGGTATCCTCTTATATCATTATACCTTTGGAAATATCACTGTGCCCACTATATTGTACCTCTTTTTAAAGAAGATGACCCATTTATCAACAATTCCATTCTGTTTCTCATCCAAATCTTCACTGTACCATGTTGATCTTTTCAATTCATCATCTTCTTCTGGGTCTACCTTGATCTCAAACCGGTTGAATCCAAGTAATCGTGTGACATCTTTACCTGTCAATTTATGATATGCTTTTCCTGGTCCATAACTTTTAGTGTTTGACGTTACGTCAAACACCAACCCACGGATCGATACAAAAACCTTTTCAGATTTACCTCCATCATACTGACTCAATTCTGCCAACGTATACTTATCGAGTCCTTCAACATCTACAGTTTCATTATACTGCTCAAACTCATTCAACTCACTCATTCTTCTTCCTAATGATCCAGAAAATTTTAACTGTTGATTTTAAAAAAAGGTAAAATAGTGAAGAGACTCAATTGAATGCAGAGTGATTTAGATAAGTTTCCTGTTCGTGTACAGAAGCTATTTGCTCCCAAGCTTCCATTAGTGTACATTCCACCCAATGACTATCCTATTGACAAAAGGAAAACTGATTCCATAAATCCTTTGTCACTGTGGAAACTTCAATATCAAGAATACATCGCTAAAGAGTTACCTGAGATTGAGTCGAAGCAACCTATCAAACCAATCTCAGACTTTGAAACTAAAAAGAGAGCTGCTCATAAGAGACGAATAATACAGAAGGAGTCATTTCAAAACCAGTTGAACGAATGGAACCTGTCTCTGGCTCAAGATGCATCTGAAAAATCCCCATACAACACCGTATTTGTCCTGCGACTTGATTATGGGTTACTGGAACTCGATTTAACCCAAGTGTTTAAGAAATACGGAGTGATCGAATCTATCAAGATTGTACGAGATAAACAAAATGGTAAGTCCAAAGGTTACGGATTTGTAGTGTTCGAGCGAGAAGCAGATGCTCAGAATTGCGTACACGAATTATCGAGAACTGGTGTTAAAATCCCTCTAGCTGATGGTTCATCAGCTCGCACGTCACTCGTGGATATAGAAAGAGGAAGAATTGTGAGGTCGTGGAAACCACGTAGACTAGGTGGAGGTTTGGGTGGAAGACATTATACTCGTCCAGATCCAAGATTCAACTCAACTGCTTCTGCAGCAGCTCTGGGAAGAAGGCTTAACGTTTCAAACAACCCATACCCACTGCAATCAAGCTCTCAATACCAAAGCTCGCTGTACCAACAAGCATACGTTCCAGTTCGCCAACAAAATATTCAAACTACCCAAACGCCTTCTAAACCACAGTCTGTTAGAGATAAATATGCAAAGTACTCTTCCACCACGCTGGTGAATACTGGGAATAGGAATACAGACCCGAGAGCCTTTAGAAGGTAAACGATGCGAGAGTAGAAGGGTATTCATAATAACGAATATTTGGATATCTGGATTATTCGAATTAAAGGATAAGGTGATCAAGAGAGTAAGTCAATATGGGTTGTTTTGAAAAGACTCGTAAATAAATAACTCGCTAAACTTGAAAAAACACCACCCATAAAGGTCTTTCAATCACTACCTGTACCACTACAATTTCTATAATAATGCATCTATCAACCTCAAATATTTTAGTTCCAAACCAGTTTCAAACCAAGTTTAAAACTTGTTCAATAACTTAAATATTTCAGGGGGCTTCAGGATTAATCGCAAACACCGGTCATCAACTAGCTACAAAACCATTAGACAAGAACGAAACATCTTTCCGAAATGCAGAGAATATTGCCACTATGGATGTCAGAATCTGAAAACAAAATATCACCTGAAGCTATCAGTAAGATTAAAGAGTTACCTTCAGAAATACAAAGAAAGATATTTGGATATCTACCAAGGGGGTATCTCAAAGAATTCTTCCATTTACCTATCATCGGAGATGCTGCTATCAATGAGTACTATTCTTTAATCGATGTTATTTTGTCTCCTATTGATTTTGAATACTCAAGCATCGAGTTAAATATTGATAATTTGGATCAGATCTCTAGTGACCAATCCGTAGGTGTCCTTATTTCAGAATTGTCCAACTTCTTAGAGAAAAATCACGAGAAGTACTCCCCGAATTCGATCTCATTGAATGTGTTCGTTCTATGGCAATTGAACCAATTCTACCCAGAAGTGTTGAAGAAAGCAAAATGTATTAAGCTCATTGTGGATAATAACACCCTCAAAGATCCAAAATACTTAAACTTTATCAATTCGTTGGATAGCTTTGCTTTTAAGATACTGAAAATGACTTATTTAAATTTACCGAGTGGTTTCCGGACTGGCGTCACACCACCTCCTGATATCGTATTCCCTTCAGGAATGCAAGAGCTAGTCCTAGGTATCGGTCAATTCTTTTCGACTCCTATATATAATTTGAGAGACTTGAATGATCTTACAGCTACTCTCAAGCTTGAACATTTGAAGAATTTGCCAAAGAATTTACGGACTCTTAACCTCAGATTAGTAAGTTTAGAAGGGACTCTTCGTTTGGATTGTCCCAAATTGCACAAGCTTAGAGTCAACGTACTTCAGGGGGCCGACACTGCTCTCATGGATTTCTCAAACTTGAGCTTGAATTTGCACACTTTAAGTTTGAATGGATTTTATGGCTCACTAGACCAAGTGACGCTTTTTGAAGGACTTCAAGTATTACATATTGATATGAATCCTGGTGAATTGAGCCAACATTTTGATCAAGACGTACTTTGTGAATTATTTACGTTCCCTAAGACGTTAAGAGAATTGAAAATTAGGGGTAATTATTTAATGACATCACCTCATTCTGAATACTACGTCGGATCCATTGCTATTCCTCCATCCTTAGAGAGGCTAGAAGTATCTAGGTCCAGCCTTGAACCCGCTGCAGTCAAGTTGCCTGAAACAATCAAAATATTAAGCATAGATACTCTATTGAGCTTAAGTGGGGTTGCATGGCCATCAAAACTTGAAAAATTGAAGATTGAAGTGAGAAACAGTGATTCACAAATTAGTAACTTGCATCAATTGAACAATTTGAAGCTGTTAATGGTAAATACCTACGAAGATAGTTCACTCGTCGTCCCAAACAACTTAGAAGTATTTTCTTACTCTCCAGTCGTGACTGGAGACGCAAGAATCGATGGGCTTTATGCTTCAAATTGTTCTTCCTTGAAAACTGTTTTCTTGGATCAACTTGAAGACTGGTCTGAAATAGAATTACCTCCAAATGTTTATGAAATTTATTCCAACAATCTACAGGAAGACGCTTTTATTCTTGAGGATTTCAAATTTCCCACTAACCTCAAGCGGTTTGAAGGTTCTGTTCTTAATCCTCTGAACCTTCTTTTCAAGAATGCTTTTCCTCACCATATTGAAGAGATCAATCTTAGAATCTTCGATTTAGAAGTTGATTGGTCAAAGGAAGACTATGAATTCGAATTTCCCAATCTTAAAACTTTTACATGCTATGGAAGCGGTCTTGAGTTTAGGTTCATATTTAAATCTTGCGAATCGTTAACTAAATTGGCCTTTTCACAAGTTGAACTAAAAGAGTTACTGTGGGATGAACTCCCCAACAGTCTTAAGCAATTTAGCTTTAAAAACGGTAGGATTCTGCAAATTAAAGGTGACTTAAAATCGTTGTGCAAACTTGAGGAATTGACCATTCATAGTTTTACTTCAGTTGTTGAATACTTTAGCACTGGTACAATTGAATTTCCAAACTCTTTGGAATATCTTTCAGTTAACTGCCACTTGACAAAATTAGCTGATTTGGTCTTTGGGCTGAAGTTGAAAGTTATTAAGTTAACAGGAAATGATTTGAAACATCAAAGTATTGCTGTTGTGACCGAAGCATTAAATTCAAATAAAGGTGAAGGCCCAAAAGGTGTGATTGCTGATAGTCAGTTCAAAGACTGTCAAGAGTTGAAAAAGTACGTTGATTCAGGTGTATTGTGGACTTTATAGTTCTTGTTTATTTCTTGTTTATTGATTTTGAATTAAATACTTACATCTAAATTTAAATGATTTGTAGATCTATCCAAAGGAATTGGCTTTCTGGAGTTATCTAATATATTAGTCTTTATTTGTTCTTAATATTTCAATACTGTGAGTAAATTAATATAGAATGGTTGCAAAATCATAAGCCTAAAGTTAGAAATAGGGGTAAACTTATAGAGGGAATCTCTTGTTGTTTCAACATCTTTATTCCAGCAAACATACCTTTAGAACTTGACCTTCTTATGTAGTCTTCAGAATTACGAACAAGGATACCGTAGCCATATGCTAAACAATAAAGTCGACACTTAACAAATCTATTAGCATCAGTTCTGCTTTTTCTCTTTCATTAAGAACCTTTCAACCAGACTCTACACCTTTGAAGAAAGAACTATTTAATAAGAATTTGCAACTCAACACCAATGACGAAGCTTTCAAAAAGAAGAAGAGAAACTAAAACGGAATATGTTAAGGTTTGTTTATTTTTACATTAAGGTAACATTCCTAAATTTTGCACCCAAAAATAGTTGCGAAATTCCAAAGCAGCACTAGTTCCTATTATGAATGTCCCAAGTAAGGGATGTTAATATCTCTTTGTGTTATCACCATCTTATTATATACTACAGTGAATATCAGGATCAATTGGTAATTCAATAGCCAGCCGTCCAACTTACTTCTTCTCTACCCTCTCCCTTCTGTTGACTCGGTACTCCGAACTATAAATAAAACAAAAGTTGACATTGACATCTCCAGATATGGTGCTTTAAAAAATTATCAATCACTTCACCAATACATATGAACACGAGTACAAATTATGAGGAGAGACCAATCCTATCTTCAATTGCTACTTTGATTAGCCATCATCAATTGTAATCCAACATCCTCTTCCTTTTCTCAACATTACATATCATAACATTACATGTCAACCAGAAATAGAACATCTTCTAAAAACGAAGTCCCATTTAAACCCAATTAATAATCCTAAAACAACAAGTAAACAAACAATCTCTACCTCCACTAAAACCATCCACTCCTTCATCAATCCCATACTCATCCCTGTCATTTTACATCTCCTAATATTTTGATCAACCTGCATATAAATCTCTTCTACTTTACCATTTTTTTATCAAACTGTCACATTTGTTTATTGAACCCCCCCAGGATGAGTGACGAAACGACTGTGGGAGCAACGCTGCCTGTATTATCTAAGAGGAAGGGAGAAGATCCAGCACAGTGTAAGAAAGACTCAACCAAAAGACATAAATTAGATGGTTTAGTGGATATTGCAGAGATTAAGCTGCAGATATTGGAAGAGGTCAATTCTACAGTGGAGAAGCGATTGCAGCAATTGGAGTCGAGAATCGAAGAAATAGAGAAGAAGACTTTGGTTTCTGATTCAAAAGCAGCACCTGTGGAGAAATTATCTGTACCAGTTCTTGCTCCTGCTTTACCTCCAAGGGGTAGTAGTGAAGCTAAGCCAGCGAAGGCAACTTTTGGTGCTAATCTGTTCAAAATGGGTCCAGTTATAGTATCTCCTCAAACTTCATTCAATAGCGAAACAGCAACTGTGCCGAACTCGACTAAAAACTCACCTAAACCACACGTATTTGGAGACACATTTGGAAAGTCTTCTCCAATGGAGAGTATTCAGAGTCGTCCAAGTGTATTTGATGGATTACCTTCGCAGAACCCAAGTATCAGTACTGAGAGCGTATCCAACAACAAACCACAATCCAACAATGGTTCAGCGTCTCCAGCTAAATCATCGACCTTTGGATCCAATACTAAATTTGCCAACGCCTTCCTGCAATCATTGAATAAAAAATCATTCCTCGATGAGGCTCCAAAGGACTCAGAAAAGGTAGAGGAATCAACAGAACACACACCACATCAACCTGAGCAATTCAAACAAGTGGACTTGGAAAAGAAAGATGTAGCCACAGGTGAAGAAGACGAAGAGTCCTCATTCAACGCCACATGTAAACTCTTTGAACTCAACCTTACCAACGTAAAAGAAGGATGGAAGGAAAGAGGAGTGGGTCCTTTACATGTCAATCAACTGAAGGTAGACTCCACACAAGCAAGAATAGTCATGAGATCACAAGGATTATTGCGTGTGGTGTTGAACTACAAGATCAAACCGAACACCCAATTGTTATTGGGATTAGAAGCCAGTCTCAGTCCTGAAAAGTACCTCAGATTAAATTCGGTCAATTCAGAGGGTAACCCAATTCAATACTTGCTTAAATTTGGCAACGAGTCCACTCGCACGAATTTCTGTAACGCCGTTGAGACCATAAAAGCAGAATTGGCCTAGCCTTAATAGTAACGCCCTGTCATGTTTATAGATTTGGTTCAGAGTAATGTATAATTTAGTTTTAAAGTAAGTAAAAGAAGGTACAGTAGAAATAATTGTAAAGTTTAATGTCTACATAAAAGTAATCTATACAACTTAACCCTTTGCTATATTATCTTCCACTCATTTCTTAATAAATGCTATACTACAAATAGTCGACCCTTTGACACCTCCAAAGTGGAAACTAGGATATGTTATCTTATCCCACACCAGTAACGAACTATTACTTGTTATAATCTTCTCCAATTCAGTTTCTGTAAAGTTACAGGAGGTTATCAATAAGATAGAGTTAGTATGCATCAACTGAGCTACTTGATCTGCATAAACATCCATGCCTATTTTACCGTCAAAGTCATCCAAAGGTTCTTGGTTCAATGCTATAGCATCTAAAGTACCTTTATCCATTAATATATCATACACTCCAATGTTTGACTCTAACCATTCATTCTTCTTCAATAGTAAATCAACTTGTTCAAAGCTAAAAGCTTCACTCCCTTCATACTTGTTATCAAGGATCTGCTTTGCAAAATCTACGGAATCTGGAGAATAATCAATACCTTTAAATTCAAATGTTATCTCATCATCTTCAATCTCTTCTTCAAGGTCTTCAGATAATTGAAATAACAAATGCCCATTCCCAGTCCCGAGATCTAGAAACTTGATTTTATCCTGAGTGAAGGGAAACTCTTTTTCATTGAGTTTGTCAACCACAAACTGAACCATCTTGTTTTCGGCATCCGAATCATCGAACCAACACTCACCAGTATCATTTTCATTATCACCATAATTATTTATCTCCTTCTTGTAAAAGTTATTCCAGCTAAGTTCATGTTAGAAACATACTCAAGTTATAATATAAACTACTCAAACTTACTACTCCTGCGTTCCTAACTTGGAAGCATTCAATCTAATCTCCTCTGTCATGGCTTCGATATTTATCAAACCAGATAAATTTCGCTAACAATTTTTTTCATAGTGGAACGCGTTTACCATTGAACATCATGGATTCAAACAACGACACAGGGCATGTGGAAGGCGATGTCAAGTCTATAGAGGTCTTATCTGCAAATGGGGATGATGAAAATAGGGGTATTGACGAGAATACAGAAAATAGATACAGGGTATGGAAGAAGAATGCTCCTTTCTTGTATGACTATTTATCAACCAATACGCTTCTTTGGCCTTCACTCAATGTTCAATTCTTCCCTGATTTGACCTCTGTTTCTAGCAGTGGTAGTGATAAGGATGAAGGTAGTGAAAATAATAAACCAACAGACGCAGAGGTTTACTCACAAAGATTATTGCATGGTTCTTTCACTTTGGGCCAACTGATTGATAGCATATCGATTGTTCAATTGACATACTTTCGTAGTTTGAACAAGAATCTACAGATGAATCAGTTGAATTATAATACAGAGAAGGAAGAATTCGACATGACAGCTTCGTCTTCGCTAGTCAATAATAAATTGAAGGTACTTCAAAAGATCAACCAAATTGGTGATGTGAACCAAGTAAGGTATATGCCTCAGAATCCCAATATACTAGCAAGCAGTAACAATTTCGGAGACCTTGTGATATTTGAAAGAACCAAGCATGCCAACTTCAAGAACAGGATCTTAAGTGATGCAGCAGCTGATCTGGGGAATAAGGTACAACTTCGATTAAATGGAAAGCATAACAAAAGCGTAGACATATTTGCTATTGACTGGAACAACCAAAGAGAGGGTCAGATAGTCTCTGGAAATATGGAAGGAGATATCAATATCTTCGATATCCAGTCCACATACACATCCAAAGCATCTGAAGTTGATCAAACACAATATATAGAAACGAAGGAAAGCCAGCCTATCAATGATATCGAATGGTTCCAAGGACACCAGGACTTATTCAGTCTAGCAGATGAGCATGGGAATTTGGTAGTATATGACATTCGTAAGGAGGGCGGGCCTTCGACTCAAATATCAGCCTCGAAAGTGGGACTCAATAGCCTTAACCAAAACCCAGGAAATCCAATGTGTTTTGCAACAGGTGACAGTAATGGAGTGATCAAGGTATGGGACTTGAGAAACACTAAAGAGTTCAAATCAATCCACTCACATCATACAGACTCCATCACCCAATTGAAATGGAACCCACTGCACCACAATATCTTAGGCTCTCTGTCAACAGATAAACTGGTGAAACTCTTTGACATGGCAAAATCAGATAATGAATTGATATTCGAGCATGCTGGACATATGTTGGGTGTTAATGATTTCGACTGGTCACATCATGATGATTGGCTCATAGCAAGTGTTGCTGATGATAATAGTTTACATGTGTGGAAACCTGAGAGTGGTGTAACCGGAAGGTACCAATCACAGTAGTGAGATTAAGCTGGAGTTTGAAGAGTTGTAGTACTATGTATAATATGTAATATTCTAAGATTAAATGATTGAAATGTAGGGAAATATCTGGTAATAAGAATACCACGTAGCTGTAAGTAACCTTCTTGGTTTCCAGACTACTTCTACCTCCACTACTCTACACTTATCTGAACCAACTACAATTTAAAACTTTTCTTTTATCCGATTAAATATAATCTACTCATGCTTAGTTCTTAGCGAACAACTTTTCAACGTCAGCAACAGCTTCGGCCAAAACCTTCTCTTGGAACTTTGGAGTGGCAATTTCAGCATTGACCTTGTCCAAGACAGACTTGATCAATTGCTCTTGTTCTAATTGTCTTTGGGCTTGTTCGAATCTGACCCACGAGTCCAAGGTAGACTTGGCTTCGTTGGCAACAGCAATCTTTTGCTTCAATTCGAATGATTCAGCCTCGACAGTGGCGGTTTCCTTAGAGATGGCAAACAATTGCTTGGTGATGGATACAACATCCTTCAATTGAGAAACAGACTCAATTCTGTCCTTGACAGCATTGACGTGCTTAGTTCTCGATTCGTTCAACAAATCGTTGACCTTCTTGATTTCACCATCGGCCCATTCGGTGTACAATGGTGCAACAAACTTGGCAACCAAAGCAGCAAAAGTACTGAAGGTGATAACCAAGATGGTTTCGTCGTGGATAACCAACAATTCGTTGGAGATACCGTAGACAGCGGCGGCGGCACTGGTGGCCAAGACACCGGTCTTCGACAAGAAGTTGTTACCTGGCAAGGCATCGACAATAGATGCAGCCTTGTCCTTTGGTTCGACTGGAGTCGAAAGGAAACGCACGCCGATTCTAGTTTATAGTTAGTATTTTATATTCGAGGTATTGTTGGTGGTTAAGTCATTGCATTGTAGTTAGAATGGTTGGCCATTATATGATATCTTCCATCTTTTTATTTCACTTCAATTTAAATGTATAGTGTATCCATTGCTTATGTTTAATACATTACTTCATAAAGTATCGATAGATTTATAGTTGCAATCATTCACGTTTCGTGATAGTTCTTATTATACGATACTGCTGCTTCAAGTGTATCCGTTATATCCACATATCCACATATCCACATTTCATACATGTTCTTGACTCTACTTCAATTCATATCCAATGCCCCACCAACATCACAAACTTCAAGCTGAAGTTCACGAAACATCATCAATACTTACGGAGCTTGACGCAAAGCCGATCCAATAGTTGGACGGACAGCCCTGACAGCAATTCTGTTAATCATAGACATAGTTGTATGTTTTCACTGAATCAAAGTCTGATACTTTTCAACAAAACTTTTTTTGAGTGGTCGGGAAAGGGAAAAAATTTCAGCTTTTGATTGGCGGGTGAGTTGAGAGAGGCTTGACTTCCGAATGCGGAAGGTTGTTGTAATGACCGCGAGGTGGTGTTAAGTTATGAGTTGACTGTGTGTTAGATAGTGAGTGAATGTACGAGTGAGAGTAAGTGTGAGAGTAAGTGTGAAGGTGAGGTTGAGGTGAGGATGAGGATGAAGGTGAGGATGATGATACTTGGTGTTATCAATCTATGGTCTTCGACATTGGACTTTGGGAATTGGACATTGAGTTGCTTCTGTCAGTAATAGCCATATAGTTACCACCACACTTTTAAATTCTAACCTGTGATACCTACAACTACTTCTCACCTACTATAGTGCACATGCATGTATCACTCTAGAGTTATGTATTAAGCTCTGGGAGTCAACTACGGTAAGGGTATTTGGATGTACATTGAATTGAGTTGTGCATTTCATCTACTCTTACTATTAAAGTATACTAAACATACACTGTAAACTGTACATTAATAAGTATGATCATGAATCTTGTTTACAATAGGAGTTACTCATTAGTTCTATAGTTCTATGGTGTAATAGTTTTAATCTATTAAATGCTCTATTATATGACCCTTCTCTTTATATAGTCTTTACTTTGGTTGGTCTTTTTGATTCATGATAATACATCATATTCACCTCACTCTATTCATTCTAGAAACACATCTTACTCCACCTCTTGAACATCTCCAGTTTCCTTCTCATACTTCTCTTGTAGTATCTTAAATATAGCTCGGTCAGTTTTCGTCCTCGCCATCTTACTATATTCCTCTATGTCATCTTTAAGATCTTTTGTTAACAATGAGGTAGACTTTTCACCAGTCGTATTCCTGTTACTACTATTCCTTTCATAAGCCCCATTAGCAATAGCTCTAGACCTTGATAGTATTTCTTCTTGAATTTTCGAAGAGAGTGCCTCGACGGTCTCATCTTCAATCTGTAGTTTGGGTGCTTCAGCTATCTCATGCTGCTGTTGTAAGCTTTCTACTTGGTCTTCTTTATTTATCACTGTGCTCGACTCTTCGATAGTCTCTTGAGTGGGTATTTCCTCCTTCTTATCTTCTTGTTTATGTGATCTGCTCTTTCTTAACGCAGCTAAACGTGCACGTCTATCGGTATCAGCCATCTGTTCTTCTCTTCTCTCTCTAAAGTTTGTACAAAGATTCGCGTTTTGGTTGCAACATTATTTTTAACACACTCTTTACCAAATTGCTGCCAAAACATTACTATTATGAGTGGTTTTCACCCTATAAACTTTGAAAGTGGCATCAATGACCTTGATATCCGTATGTATTGACCTCAGTTATATTTATATCCTTGTTTACTAACTTAAAAAGCTGAAGAAGATTCTATTCCAAATTCAAATTCTACAATTCCAGAATTAAACTTCTGTGAAGAAGATTACATCAATTACTATCATGACACTCCTACACCTATGAATAGAGTGTCTAGAGCTTCTAGTAGAGTTACTAATACTGTTTTAAAACCAATTGATCAATCTTTTGAGTCGTCAATTGTAACCCCTTCTTCTTCTAGTTTAAAATTACTCCAATTCAGAAATGAAGAGAACCAGAGAATCTCAAACAACAAACTAGTTTTATCAAGCTACAGTTTAGTTGCCAGAGAAAAGCTTAACCCTACACCCCGTCTGATTGCAGTCTCAAAAATAAGTAGTTCAACCGAATCAACCTCACAATACTTTACACAATCTCACACACAACACAAACCAGGCGTTTTAAATACAGTGAGCACCAAAAGGAAGAACTCAAAAGATAATAACGATGAAGCTCAATCCTACAAAACTGTCACTACACCTATTGACGTCGACATCTTACCACTTGAGTTCAGAAAGATGTTCCACTTTCAAAAATTCAACCTTATGCAATCCCAATCCTTTGAAGATATTTACAACACCAATAACAATTGCATTATAAATGCCCCAACTGGCTCAGGTAAAACTGTTTTATTTGAATTGGCAATCTTGCGTTTTCTCTCAATCAACAACCTCGAAGATACCAAAGTAATTTATCTTGCACCAACCAAATCACTTTGTTCTGAAAAGTACTTGAACTGGAAGTCAAGATTTGAGGCTTTGAACATAACGGTAGGTATGTTAACCAGTGACACATCAGTTCTGGACCTATCAACCTACAAAAAATCCAACATCGTGGTATCAAATCCTGAAAAGTTAGATCTTCTTACCAGACGATGGCTGCAAAATACATGGTTAAGTCTGGTGAAATTG
This sequence comes from Kodamaea hsintzibuensis (nom. inval.), assembly GCA_030568835.1. NCBI lineage: Eukaryota > Fungi > Ascomycota > Pichiomycetes > Serinales > Debaryomycetaceae > Kodamaea > Kodamaea hsintzibuensis (nom. inval.). The sequence continues at coordinate 220,034 of JAJMJA010000020.1, forward strand.
CTCTTGATAGACGAAATCCATCTTCTCAAAGATCCAAGAGGTGCAACACTCGAGGTAGTGACTGTGCGCATGAAAGCAATGGGAGATCAGAACTTGCGGATATTAGCATTATCTGCTACGATTTCCAACATTAACGATGTAGCTAATTGGATAAAATTGAAGAAAATGACACCAAAACCTGCAAAATTACTTCAGTTTGATAATTCATACAAAGCAGTGCCTGTTAAAAAAGTGGTATATGGTTATCCCCAGAATAGAAGAAACCACTTTATGTTTAATGCTTTCTTGAACACCAAGCTCTCCGAGGTGATCAGAAATAACAACCCTGAGATGAAACCAGTATTAATATTCTGTCCAACAAGAAATAGCAGCATTTCAGCTGCAAAATACTTGTTCAAGGACAACACCCTTACTGCACAATCAAACTTTGGAGTGGAGTTCCAGGATAAACAGTTAACAAACATATTCACCAAAAGAATTGCATACCATCACGCGGGTTTGTCTCACTCTGACAAAGTAAAGGTTGAAAAAGAATTCGTATCTGGAAGTATATCCTTCTTGTTCTCTACATCCACTTTAGCTGTCGGTGTGAACTTGCCAGCTTACTTGGTAATAATCAAAGGAACTAAATGCTGGAATGGAAGCTTCCAAGAATACTCAGATGTTGAAATTGTTCAAATGATAGGAAGAGCTGGCAGACCTTCATTTGAAACCTCAGGCAAGGCGGTCATCATGACCGATCTCAAACTGAGAAGAAAATACGAGCAACTCACTTACGGCAATGTTACCATCGAAAGCTCATTGCAAGATAGCTTCTACGAACACTTGATTGCGGAAATTAGTTTGGGTAACATCAATAATTTAGAAGGAGCATTGTCTTGGTTGCAAAAAACCTTTTTGTATGTACGGATGTTTTCTAACCCCTCGTTTTATTCCAAAATTTTACCTGGGAGTGGCCACAAAATGAATATTTCAAAACGGTTGCAAATATTTGGAGAGAGAACATTGAGAGAGCTAAATTCTTCAAAGTTTATTGAGCAGGGAGAGAATGGAATCCAGTGTACTGAAATTGGCCATTCAATGTCCAAGAACTATATTTCTTTTACAACTATGAAATCGTTTGTGAATGCAAAAGTTAAGATGTCGATTCTTGAATTATTGAAGATGGCTTCCTCAGTCCAAGAATTTGCAGATTTGCAATCAAAGCACAGTCAACGGAAGTTGTACTCTGAAATATCTGCTTCTACTTCTTTGAAATATCCTTCAGAAGGTGAAGTAATGAACAGTGTAATTTTGATTGTTCAGTACGAGCTTGGAGGGTTGGATTTCCCCAGCTACAATGGAGCATCTAAACACTATTCTTTATTCTTGCGGAATAAAGCATTCGTCTTCAAGCAATTACCAAGAATTTTGAGAGCTATTCTAGATGTATTAGTTTCAAAAAAGGATTCACAAACGGTGTTGAATGCTTTAAGTTTGATTAGATCGATTCAATCAAGAGGTTGGGAAGCCTCGCCGATGGAGTTACGTCAGTTTGAAGGGGTTGACTTTAAAACAATTCAATTACTTGAAGAGAGTAATGTTCTCAATCTCAAAGCTGCAAAATCATTACTACCTTCACAACTTGAGTTATTCTTGGGGACTGGTAAAAATGAGTGTGATATCCTCTCAAAGTTATTAAAAAGCTCACCAGAATTAAAGCTCCGGATAATATATTCGGATTATGAAGTGGATGACTTGTTTTCAGTGACAGTAAACTTCTCAGTTTCAGTTTCAATTAGTTCTTCCAGAACCAATAGAGTCACCGTCACTACAGAATTTGAAGATGGATTGTTGATCGATTTCAGAAAAGTTGCCTTCAAGTCGAATGTCAATGAGTGGAAGACTTACCATTTATCTACTAAAATCGACAATGAAAGTCAACAAATAAACTGTCATCTAGCATCAGATTCAGCAGCGGGTGTTCACTGCAAATCCACATTAGATTTGAGTGAATATCTTCCTGAAAACTTGGGCTCGATTATGTACCAGGTTAAACCAATTTTAGTATCTCCAGTACCTAAAAGACCAGCAAAGTTGTTGACCCAGCAGTTACTTGATAACTTTTTAGTCCCAGCAAATTATCAAGATCAAGAAGTCTTGAGGTGGGAGCAAGAAGGGAAGATTGATTCAATAAATAGTGTTAAATTCGTGACTCCAAGTCATACCAGAAGGGTATTGTCAAATGGGAACTATAAATGCTACCATACTTGCAAAGATAAAACTACTTGCCGTCATTACTGTTGTAAAGATGGAATTATTCCTTCCCAAATCAACAGACCCAAGAAACAAAGGCCACTGTTACCAGCAAATATTGGAGACGTGAATGCAAAAATGAATTCAATTGATCTTATCAAAAGAAGTTCCTTTGCAGCTGTTCCTAATCGTTCACGTAAGAAGCACAAGGGTACCAAAACATTATTTGATGCTGATAGCGAAGATGAGGAAATGGTTTTGTTCAAGATGAGTACTCAAGAGGTGCCACTTTTGAAACATATTAGAGCGTTACCTAAGAGAAAGAAGGTTTTTAAGTTGGATGATAGCAGTGATACCAAAGAATCAAACCGTGAGAATCTGTCATCTCTGGCACCAATTGAACATGCAATGTACCAGGAAACAGCCGTGACAACTGCAAACAGTAATTCCAATCAAAACACATTAAGTTTAGATGAAGATGAGATTCCTTTAGCAAAAAGATTCAAGCCATGGCAATCAAGAGATTAATAATATCACTACTTCACTAGTCAAATTCTTATTAGTTCGTTTATTCGCATTCTCAAATCCTGATTTGTTTCACGTATTTACCTAAATAATTAAACGAGTGTTCCCAAGTACCTTCTTCCTATAGATTGCAAGAATTCGTCTGAAATCCGCATATGATCTTCTTCGATTGTCAAGAAATCTATCTTGTTATGGGCATGTAGTGCTCTTAATCCTATTAAATCTCGTTTGTAGAGTGTTGTTTGGTCGAATGGTATGCGGTTTCCTTCACTGTCTTGGTCATTGAATTGTGCTGATTCCTTGGGTACCAAAGTAGTATCCAAACTGAACTTGATCAAGACTAATTTTTCTAGCTTTTCAAGATTTCGTTTGTAACTGGGTCTAAAGTTCAATGGTTTTTCGTTGTTGATGCTCACCAAGAAGTTAGAATGAAGGATATAATTCCCAAAATCGTTTGGGTCTCTGAAATATTGGGCAGGGATGACGGTTTTCTGGACTCTGTCAAGCCAAACTTGGCTCTTCAATATTTTGTTTCTACGTTGGCAGAGCCAGTCGTTTGGCTCTTCACAGAGTGGGAGTTCCAGTACACCCAAATGAGGTGATCCAAACGTTATTAATTTGTTCACTTTAATTAATGGGCATCTTTCAACAAGAGCACGCAAGAAAAGACCTCCTTGAGAAAACCCAATTGCATCAAAACCAAATCTTAATTCTGGGACCTCAGAAAGTTCTTCGCAAACCAAATCCAATTCATCATTAGCATCACCAAAAATCGACTTTTGTTGATCCTTCGATGGATCTATATCAAGGTATATTGGATATACGAATATGCCTGGATATATTGAATCAAATATTTCTGCAGTAGTATGCATTCCTGAAGTATTATAATTATCACCAAGTCCATGCCAAATTACCACTGGTCGATACTGATTATTATTAAATGCTTCTTGTTTATAGGATGAGTCGGGATTAATTATAGGGGCCATTTCATTATGATTACATACTTGAACTGATTGTGATGGTAGATTCCCACTGAGAAAGGAAAACACATCCAACACAGTTAAAAGCTGTGGAAGTTGCATAATGACAAGACTAAAGTTATCAACAAAATTGGACTAGGCTATGTTACTTTTATCTTATTTGCCTCAATTCAATTGTTATCGCCTTTAGATCATCAAAAAAAAAAAAAAAAAAAACTAATTGAGTTAAATTCGCGTATGATCGATTAAAGAGAAGTAGGGAAAGGTGGGGAAACTCAATGTAGTCTTGTAGATGTAGGGGTAGAAAGGTAGTGTTGTTTTCATTTGGTTTATAATTCTACGTATTATCTTGTAGACGTGTAAGTAGTATCACTGTTTATGTTAATTCATTTATCATTCTTATTTGTTGGTTATATATATTTGTTAGTGCTAATGCTAGTTGTATAATAGTTGAGAAAACCAATTCGTTATCTTTCATTTCGTTTCACTTTATCTTCCATTCCATTCCAATCTTACATTCTCTTTCTTGTTAGTTATTGAATCGTCAAATTTATATAACTTTTCAGCAGTAGATCTCTTGTTGTAGTTAAGATAATTCTACACTATTGTAGTATGAAGGAAATGCTTCAACCAAGTATGCTGAATACAGGTTCCAACTCGAAATTAATTCAGGGTACTTGCCCAAGTTCTCAGCTTCGATTTGTTTCACCAAAACGTATACTTTTCTGCTCAAGTTCACAATTGCCTTGATCCGGTTTTCGTACGATTCGGTGTCCTGGGCTGATGCCTTTGGAGAGAGCTTCTTGGCAAGTTGTGCCTTCAAGTTCTCGATAATCGTATCCGATACCGCATTGTTATTAGCAAGAAGATATTCAGAGAAATCTGTTTCATGATTACTCAAAAGATTGGCCAAATTAATACATGATAAAATCACAAGATCAATCTGCGTGTCTGTTAATCCTTGAGAAATAATATTGTTTGCAATCTCATCAAGTTTAACATGGTTCTTATCCAAAGTACTGGTACCCAATGATCCAATCGCATACAAAAACTCGTAACTCAACTTTCTGATCTCCAACCCCTCGTCTATCACAAACTTATATGGACCCATCTGTATAACCTTTTTAAACGCCTCCTCAGCCTTCAATTGCTTGAATACAATAGGTAATACCTTACTCGTTAAGTGTGGCAAGATAATACCTGGCTTATTGTGCAAACATGTGAGCAAGTTGCCAACAATAATCTGCTTGACATCAATATTCACAATCTCCAACCAGTCAACTGACGAAAGCACCAAGATATCTAATATCTGCTTGGCTTCAGCATTATCTTCGAGCTTGCTTATCAATTGTTTAATCAAGACACTCATAGTGTATGTCACTGAAAGATTGTCTGCTGGGTCCGCAAGCACGGGGCTGTGTCCTACAATCTCTTGGATATACAGTACTTGACCCAATACAATCTTACTCAACAAATCACCAGTGTTTCTTAACTCTCCACATACTCCATGCTCAAACTCAACGGATCTCACTTGTTCCCAGACACTCTTCCAGATTGACTGCGTTTGTTCTTCACTTGCATGTACCAACACATTCTTAAGAGACGATACAAGATAACTTCTCGACTTCTTATACGCTGGATCCTCATAGTATGCCAACAAAGTATTCAACTTAGTCTGTGGATCCCTTTGTGCAATTGCTCCTATAGCAACAGAAATCGCACTCTTGGTCACCTCAGCATTGTTATTAGTCAAGTCCTTATCATCAACACTTGTAGTCTTAGGTTTGTCTTCATCATCGCTGTCACTCAAAAGATACACAAGGTTTTCAATGTCCAAGTACTTCAAACCAACTTGTTCAGCAATGCTCCCCAAGTATTGGATATTGAAAAGTAACTCAGGCCCTGCACTCAAGAGGTTGACATTGGCCTTAGTCGCTTCGAGAACTGCCTGCTCACGCTTGTTGATCTCGTCAGTTAATTCATTTTCAACACTAATTACAGCCAATACCTTGGCGCTCAATGGTTGGTTCAAATCAAGTGTGTTTAAGGTAAGCAGGTAAAGTTCAGGCTTACCTTGTGATAACTGCTTCAACAATGCAAAGAATGGTTCACTGTCAATGCCAACCTTCTTACTTTCAATCAATCCCATGATGTTTGTCAACAAATTACTGCCATATGTATCAGTGAAGTTGGGTTTGAGAGTCAACACTTGCAATGTATCAAAGACACTCGTTAATCCTGACCCACTAGTGACATTCAATGCGTTGATCAAGGATTGGATTGTCTCATCATTCAAGTTGGCATCAACATTGTAGTTCAATACAAGCAAATGCAACAAGTTTAATGCCAATGCTTGAACATTTTCATCTTGCTGTGGAGAAACAAACACATTCAATCTTTCAAAAATAAACTTTTGGAACGATGGTAAATCGAAAATGGTATTCTTTGTTTGTGCCAATTCAGTCAACACTTCTAATATGGTTCTGGTGGTGTTTCCAGAAGTCAAACAGTTTTGGAATGTGTTTGCAATAGTATCAAGTTTACTTCTGAAACCATAGTTTACTAATGATCCTAAACCTATCATAGATAACTGAACAATATCACTCGAATATACCTTGAAGTTATCAACCTTTTCAATCAAGTTTGCTGCCACTACATCACCTTGTTGTTGTGAGATTGCAAATCTGTTTTTGCTGCTCAATAACAAATTAAACACCTTGATACTTTCCACAATCACACTGAAAGATTTGTCATTCGTCGATTGAATCAAATCACTTGAGATATGGTTGACAATTGATTCTGGTAACTCTTCATCTAATGAGTTTTCCAATACGTTTCTGTAAAAGTTAGAGTAATTAATCGATCCATGTGTTTTAAGATTGAGCTTTTGCAATTGTTCAAAGGTGGATACAATCAATTCTCTTTCTTTAAATCTGTTCAAACTTTCAATCAACTTTAATACTTTTGGAAGTTGTCCAACTCTTTCTTGAACCAATAATTTTTCAACAATCTTCTTTTCGAGGTTATTGAACTTGCCATCGACTTTAACTGTTGTTGAGTCTACTACAAACACAAGTGTTTTGATCACTTCGTTGGAAACTAATTCATTCTTGTCATCAATTGGTAGCAAGCCAAAGATGGATTCGTAAATCTCATTAATTGAGTCTGGGAATTTTCTTAAAACTGATCTCACCATTATAGCAGACTTGAATCTGAGTTTCCAAGACCCGTCGTCTTCTTCAGTGTCGTTGTTTTCATCTTCTTCGTCACTGAATTCGATGTCATCGTCATCATCATCAAAGTCCATGTCGTCATCGCCATTCAAAGGATTGTAAGTTGCAAAATAACGAATGATTTCAAGGATTTCGTCAGAATAGCCTTGTACAGCATTGTTAGATTTTATGAACCCGTTCATGACAGTCAAACAGTTTTCACGTACCAAGTTGTTTTCAAGAAGCTTGTCATAATCCAACTCGTCTTCATCATCATCGTCGTCCTGCGAAGAAGCATTATCTAATTGTAAACGTGCGTACACGTCAGAAAAGATACGCTTGATGAGCTCGTCGTCTATCTTCAAACCTGACTCTAAGGCGATGGAGTAGAACTTGTATGTAATGGCTACGGAGTCGGGAGATTCTGGTTCATCCATCACTTGGACGATTCCCTTATTTAATACTTGAGGGTTTTCAACGTACCTGAGTAAATATTCCAAACCTGTCAATGCTCTCTTACTAATGATTCCAGATTCCTTGAATGCGATTGTGATTAACAATTGTGTCAAGTCAAGCAATTCCTTCTCTGTCAATACGAACCCAAGGTTCTTGATCAAGTCGATAAAGATTTCGATCGAATCAAAGGTGATTTCGTTGGCTACTAATTGTGGGAGTAATTTATCTGCAATGGCTCTACTCAATCTCGAGTCGAAAATGGTGTGCTTTTTAAGACCATCTTTAGTAGAATCTGTAGGTCCACGGCTATTACCTGACTCACTACTTCCTCCGTTGAAGATAGATCTCAACGCCATGTTAGGAATCGATGTGGTAAACCTCTTTACCTTAGAATTACTATTCTTGTACTTTTCGTGTTCGCTCAACACTGCATCATACAACTCACTAATCATTGAAACCGCGTCTTCTGTACCCAAAAACTTGATTGTAGGCTCGAAAGTCTTTACGGCTTGACTCTGGACATCGGCATTCTGATCCTGTAACAATCTAAACAATGAAGGCACGAAACTGGAAATCGAAATCGAAACTGAAGGATTGTAAGCGGGTGCACTTTCCCAACTATTAACATTACGCGTAGTACCAATTGTAGACAAGTACTTTCTGAAATCTTCCAAAGCCATGAACCGCAAATCCGGATCAACATCCAACGCGTTGTCCTTGAGGACCCTCAAGTTGAATTCTTGCATTGATGTGGCAAAAGAATGTGTGTTCTTTTTTAATTTTTACTCTCACAATCGACTTTGGTTTATAGTTAGGGTGTGGTGTAGTAGAGGAAGGTGAATTGAAGAGTTGATGTGAGTGAGGGGAGGGGTGAATAAGAGTATGTTTATATTAATAGAAGATAGAATCATGTAGATACTTTTAAGATTAAGCTGGTTATATCACTACATTCTATTATGTTGTGCTCAATAAAGTCACTAGACACTTCAATTCGCTTAATTTATGACGTCTTACAAGTTAAAAGTTAAATTATCGTACTTTATGATGTCATATATATGGGATTCGTATGTTCAACAAAGAGGGAATTCTTACATATCATACAGATAGAACTCACCACTCTTTTTGATTGGTTATTTACATCATTAAGTATATGCTTTTTGAATTTTTAATCCTTTGATTTAGACTTTTTCGACTTTTTATCCTTTGTCTTCTTGTCCTTTGTCTTCTTATCCTTTGACTTCTTATCCTTTGACTTCTTCTTTTCAGGAGCTTCAGATTCATCTTCATCAGAGTGACGTCTCTTTGATGTCTTTATCTTATTGTCTGTAAATCCACTTACTTCGACTTCATCGTAGATGATATTATCTTTAGGTTCAGAATCTTCAACTTGTGTTGGTTTTATAACTTCAAGTACTTCAGTTTCTTCGGTTTCTTCAATTATTTCAGTTACTTCTGGTGATTCTACTGGTGTTTCTTCTTCTATAGCTTCATCCACCTTTTTCTCTTCTTCCACTACACCCTTAAGTACTACCTTTTCATCAGTCAATGCTTGTAAAAGTTTCTTACATCTGACAGCATAATCGTGATCAGGGTCATCTTTCTTTCTACCATCGCTTCCTTCTTTCTCTTCTACTTCATTCTTCTTAGGTTCAACCTTCTTTTTAGTAGCATCCTTTTTCTCTGAATCTTCTTTAGTTTCCTTTTTACTCTTTGCTTCCTTTTCCTTTCTCTTCTCTTCTAACTTCTTCATGATCTCTTCTTCAATCTTAGCTTCTGCAATCTCGGCTAATTCGTTCCATCTTGCAATAACACCTCTGACAGATTCCACTATTCTATCTCTACTAGATCCATTCATACCCTCCAAATATGCAGAAAGTGCATCTTCATACTTGTCTGGAATTTGTCTGACATTCTTCAAGATCCAATTTTGTTTCTGTTTGCTGAACTTCCAATTCTCTTTATCTTCATGAAATTGTACTAAATATGCAAGTTGATCCTTTTCTGGTCCCTCTGGTCTTTCATTCTTGGGCAATTTCACTCTCTTGGGTGGTTTTTTGCTTTTCTTGTCTCCATTCTCTTTAATCTTTTGATTCTGTTTATTGATCTTCTTTATCTGTTTAGTGGTAACTTCAGCAGTTGTAAGTTGACTAACTAATGAAAGCTGATCTTCCTCTAAATCTTGCTTAACTTTTAACCCAATTCGCTTCCAAGCTGGTACGTGTGACATCGTCTTGTTTTACTTATATTTATCAATAATACTCATCTCCATATCTTCTATAATACGAGATGATGTTGAAATCCGGGTAACACTTTTAATTTTTCACTATATAAGGAATGGGATGTGCCTCCTACTTTATTTTAGTTCCTTATCATAAAAACTTATGCGGGATATGGGAGTAAAGACTCTGCTTTTGCCAATCTTATATGATTGGAGGAACTAAATCCTGCTAGATGAATAATACATGGTTTGAGCCCACTATAATTAACACACTTATAATGGGTATAGAGATTGTATACAGTTATTTTGGAGAGGGTCTTCAGTGCTCTTGATTTGTAGAAAGGCTACGATATTAAGTGGAGTATATTCTTACTTTATTTAAGTTGTAATGTTACCTTTTATTTTTAGATACTATTGTTCAATGTTTAATTGAATAAGTTTCTTTCATTTTTCTTGTTTTGAGAATTCTTGATGTCCTTACTTTTTGGGTTGTCATTTCATCTCACAATTGTGAGATACTATGCTTGACCAACTTCTTGTAACCTTCAATGGCTTCAAGTAAGTCGTAGTTTTCAACAAATTCAGTTGCAGAGTGTGCAACATGAATACTACCTGGTCCATATAAGTAACGTTGTTTCAATGGAACATCTAAATGTGGTACATCAGTTCCATATGCTAAGACAATCAGTTCAAACCCGTGAACCTTATAGTCCAAGTAAACCTCATCACTATAAGCTTTCAATTCATAGTCCAAGTATGGTACTTTGTCAACAATACTATGGACCAAACGATCAACTTCTTCGATGTTTTCAGCAACTCTAACATACAATAAAGCTTCTGCATATTCTGGAACAACATTAATAGCAGCACCACCATTAAAAGTACCGATATTCAAAGTGGATGGTCCCAATAAGGTCGATTCTGGCCACTTAACATTCAACAAATCATTCAATACTGGAATCAAGATCTCAGCTGCAGATCTTCCCAATTCAGGATATCCACTATGAGCAGCCTTCCCATTTGCAATCAACTTAAAAACGTAATTTCCCTTGTGTCCAACTCCCAATTTCAATTCTGTAGGTTCACCAAATATAGCAACATCCCACTTTGCACCTAAAGTTTTCAGGACGTGGTTCATTCCGGTTCCGCTAATCTCTTCACCGACCACAAAAAGAAGTGAGACATCTCCTTCTCCGATACTTCCATCATCTAGAAGCAGCAAAAGTGTACCCACTTGAGCAGATACTGAAGCTTTAGCGTCACATGCACCTCTTCCATAGATCTTAGACCCTTCAACACGGTAACCAAAATAAGGTGGAACAGTATCAATATGAGAAGTAAGCAATACTTTGGTATTTCTTGTAGTACCTTTGTAGGCATACACGTTGTACCTAGTTTCAAACTCATCTTCTAATTTATTCATTTCAACAGTTAACCCATTCATTTCCAAATATTCCTTTAAGAATACAGAAGCATACCCTTCATGATTAGATATCGAATTGATATCAATCAAGTACTTGTGTAACTCCAAGAGTGAATAATTTCCAATCTTGTAATCATATAATCCACCAAACTCAATTGAATCTGAGGCATTTTCTTCAAGTACCTTCTGATTAGGTTGAAATGCAGTAACACCTGCAAGTAAACTAACTATCCCTACTATTAATCTCATCTTTGCTAGTCTTTATCTTTAATCTTTTAGAATGGAGAAATTGAAATTCTTCCGGTATTTTTATTTTCACGTGATACTATATATATATACACACAACACACAGTTGTAGCAATTTAATCTACTGGTTCACTTTTTAAATCATCCTCTGGTTTAGAGGTAGCATTAGCTTGTTCTTCTTGGTTCTTCTTTCTTTCTTCAGTCCAAGCTTTAAATTTTGCACTTAAATCCTCAGCAATTTCCTTTGCTGTTTGCTCTTTGTTCAGTGACGTTACCATTTTGTATAATGCACCCAGGATATAACTGAAACTAGCAGTGATATACTGATCAACACGAGGGTCATCTCCATTAGGATTGAGGATACTACGTGTAAGTGCAATAAGCAGCTGTTGTTCTTGAGCCAGAGGAATTAACTTCTTCTGTTCTTCTGTTAATGGTTCTTCCTTAGCCTCAGCTTGAGCAACTAATTTCTTCTGATCATCGGTCAATTGCTGCTCCTTAGACTCTTGAGTAAGAGAAAGTTCCTGCTTTGGTTCTTGTTGTTGTTCTGATTGTTTCTCGGACATTGTTGATGGCAAAACTTATGTTGTACTTATTTAAAACACCTTTATATATGAAAAACCATAATCACATGATCTTTTTGGGACGATTTCCATATTAGGGAAGATTCTTGAAGCTGGTTAGGAGTTTGTGTAAAGTCAGGTTGTTGCTTTGGTGTCATTCAATGTTTGGTTTGCCACTCGTGTGATGTGAGTGTGAGAATTGGAGGTTGGAAACAGGTGTTGGAAGAAGGTGAATAGTGTCCTTTATGAGTTGATTGTGAAATTTATCACTTGTATGTAAATTATAGGTGCTATTATTAAGAGCAACTAAAGGGGTATTAAATATAATTTTGATGTTAACCAAAGATGTTAAGACATTGAGGTGGACCAATCTTTTAAGTATACTTGAAAGTATTGGTTTATACTTGTTATTGTAAATAATGAAGAACAAAGGATAATTAGAGTATATGGTATGTACTTATTGTATATGGTATCGGCTTATAAAATAAGATACCCTAATTACTTTAAAGAAAATTATGAATAATCACCAACTTCATCTAATCATATAAGCGTACATAATTATATTGTAGTTCAATTCAGTTATATCATCAATATAACCTTGAATTTAATTCAATTCAATTGAAAAAAAAATAGTACCATAAGAATGAACAAGTCTACTATTGTAGTATGTGATTGGGATGAGACTTTAACACAACATGATACAATTCATCTACTTTCTGAATTACCTACTCGTAAAGAGAATCCAGCTTGGCTGTATTATACTGATATCTATATGAATGCATATACTCAGTATAAACTGATAAAGAGTCCTAATTCGTATACTGAAGAATTGAAATGGCAGCAAGGAATGAGAGCAGTTGAAAACAGTTCGATTTCTGCTCTTGAATCAACTCGATACTTCCAAGGACTCTCTTCAAGTCAACTTAAATCTATTGGTCACAAGATCCAACTTCGTACCGGTGTTGTACCGTTTTTACAAAAGTGTGCTGCTTTGGGGTTCACCACAGCCATTTTATCGGTTAACTGGAGCAGTTTACCGATGCGCGAGCGTCTTAGCCTAAACAACTGTTCAATTGATAGATACTATGTTAATGAACTAGAAGTGGAAAATAACGCAACAACTGGCTTATGGGAGAAACAGATGAAAGTACGAACAGCAGTGGATAAACTAGAAATCATCAAAAACCTCAAAAAAGAGTATAACAAAGTAATATATATTGGAGATAGTCGAACGGACTTGCTCGCATTAATGGAAGCAGAAATGGGTATTGCAATTAAAGGAGCTCTGCTTGCAAAGAATATGCCAGGATTTGGTACTAGTAGCGTGAGTATTCTAGACTGGGAGGAAATCAACGCGAATGTTACCAAGTGGTCTAATTAATGAAAGAAACTATGAAACATAACTACAATGGCAAGTCTTATATTACCAAATGAACAAGAAGTAGGTATTTCCCAGTTCGTATTTCCTTTACTAATTAGCTCATATTTCACCTTCTCATGCCAAGAAGGATTCTTACTTGCAACTGCATACCTTAGTACCGAACCTAACTTGCTTCTGCACCCCACAGGACAACAGATACAGTTGGACACAATATTATCAAGGACAGTCAATGCATATATATTTTGAGTTGCTGATAGACTTCGTCATGAGGAGTGTATTAAGGAGTTTATTGAAGTTCTGTGAAATATCTTGGTCTTGGAAGCTTGGAGGAATTCTCATTATGTATATTCAAGGTCAGTTGAAGGTAGCTTACACTTGTTATTAACTGCAAAGAAACAAGAAGATAATACGGTAGGTACCTTTCAGTTCCATAAGGCTATTCCCAGTCTATTCATTTTATAGAGTTAAGAACTGTTTTCATCAAAAATACGTAATCTCATAAACCCGTGCAACTAGTCCGGTGCAAATGGACTCGTATAAAGAAACTCGTACAGTTCGTACATAAAACCTAGTGCAACAAATGCTACAAATAATAGTATTACAATTATAACGTTTAATATTAAATATTTATTCTAACCTAAAGTATGTACTGCTCTTCTAATGTATACAGCCTTCCGTAAAGTAATTCAAAACTCAAGCCCAGCTACGCAACACTAATACAATCATAAGCATATACTATACAAGACATTAAAATACAATGCATCATCTTCTCCAGTTGTTGATCGGATATGGTTGAGGTGTATAACTAGGTGCAAATGTTCCTTGGACGTATCCGTATCCTGGTGGCACCAGTCCTGGAGGTGGTGGTCCCCATTTTTCTGGTCCTGGTGGTGCGCCCTGCACGGGTGGTGGTCCTGTGGCCCCTGGCGGTCCGATGGGGTATCCGCCGTTTGGAATCATCTGTGGGTGGTTTACTGGCGATCTCGCTGACCCCTCTGGGTGTCCTGGGTGTCCCGGGTGTCCTGGATGTTGTTGTGCGTGTGGGGGCTGGTGTTGTTGTGCATGCTGTGCGTGCTGTGGGTGTGGTGGCTGTCCGACTGGCGGAGGCCCTTGGTAGTAATATTGTGGTGGTTGTCCGGCCCATACTTGTTGTGGTGGGGGCGGCAACTGAGGAGGAATTTGTCCTCCGCCATTTTGACCAAGTGCTCGAGGCGACTTGGGGTATCTTTGAGGTGTGTGTTGTGGATGTTGTTGGTAGTGTTGTGTTGGTGTTTGTTGTGGGGTGTGTTGTGGTTGCAAAATCATTGGGCTTTGTTGTGGGTTTGGTGTGTGTTGCACCAGGTGGAGCGCCTGCGCGTGCGGATGTGCTTGGTGATGAGGTGGAGGTGGTGCTTGCTGTTGTTGTTGGTGTTGCACTTGTTGTTGCTGTTGTTGTGCTTGCTGCTGTGCTTGTTGCTGTTGTTGTGCTTGCTGCTGTGCTTGTTGTTGTGCTTGTTGCTGCGCTTGTTGTTGAGCTTGCTGTTGAGCTTGCTGTTGTGCGTGTGCTTGTTGTTCCGCTTGCTGTGACTGGTGCTGTGCCAATTGTGGGCCTTGGATGAAAGCGATTCTTTCTTGTGGAAGCAAAGCTACCAAGTCGCGCAACAAGAAGCTAGGAACATCTGGTGGGTTACGTAAAGCAGGGACAGGTCCTTCCTTTTTGGAAGCTCTTGCAAGTGCTTCGGCACGTTCTTCAAAGAAGGTTGCATTCTTTGTGTCTCCCATTGCCTTGTAGCATCCCGCCAGACGGGCACATGCATCAGAAGCGTCCATCAACTGGTCGTCACATCTTTCATACACGCAACTCAATCCATCCCATGCTGGTGCTGTTCCTGGCAGTCCCTCATCAGTTTGAAGGCGCAATGCTTGCGAGTATGCGGCAAGTGCGTCCAGAAGCTGCTTGAGCTCCAAGTACAACTTACCAACGGCAAGCCATGTGATAGGCAGGTTCAGCGCACGGCGGAGTGCAACTTGGTACGAGTCGTACGCTAAACGTGGCTGATCTACCAACGAGTACGCTTTTCCAAGAAGGTACCATGGAAGGAAGTCATTACTGCTGACTGCACCAGTGGCTGCTGCTGCTGCCGCGGCGGCCCCACCATTGCTACTATTACTACTGCTGCTTGCTTCGTCCTCATGTTCGCGTTCGAGGTCGATGATGCGGCGCAACAACTCAATGGCTTCTTCAGCGCTGGCACGGTCACCACCCAACAATAACAAGTAAGCATGTGTCATCAAAATTCTTGGTGAGTTTCCCACAGCAACTTGAGCCAGTTTACAAACCTGTATTGCTGCTGGTACATCGTTGGCGCGTTCTTTGGCTGTTGAAAGTGCGCACCATAACGCAACATGCTCGTCAATCTGGGAAAATGGAGGTGGTGGCAACAGTAAAGTGGCTGTGAGCTCAGCAATCAGCAACTCAATGTTGCCGTCTGCAGCGGCGATGGCGGCCAATTCCGCGTGGGCTGCACGGGCGGTTTCCACATCTGTTGGCAGAAAGTGCTGGAGCAGTTCCGGTAAGAGCTGCAAACAGTGTGTGAGCAGCAGCGCTGCGTGGTGTCTAGCACCCGTACGAATGAGGGTTTGTGCAGAGAGCAACCATAACAGAGGGTCTTGAGGCAGCAACTGAATGGCAGTTTGAATAGATTGGTGAGCCTGGTCGTTAAGACCAATCAACAAGTAACATTCCGCCAATTCCTTGAAGATGGAAGCATCTTTAAGCCATGCCGGATAAAGTTCAAGCAGTTTGTTGAGTCTTTCAATCAGAGTTTGGGATCCAACAGTTTCGTTCATGTGGATATCATTCTGACGAAGAGAGTACGAAAGACCACACACTGCCTTGAGGTTAAAAGGGTCGTGTGCCACGGCGCTCTCAAAAGACCGAATAGCAACATCGGGACGAGCCAAAGTGTTTGCGCAAGTCCCACAAGTGATCCAAGTCTCGGCAGCAGCAGCAGAATATGACTGAGGTACCGGAGAGTTAGAGCGGGGGGCCCCAACTGGACTAACAACAGAAACAACACCACCAGAGGATGAAGATACATTAGCGGCAGAACTCACAACGGAGTCCGAACCAGAACCTCCCTCATCATAATGCTGCCTCTTCAATGAAGGAGACGTCGAATGAGATGCAATCGCTTGCGAGTGCTGTCTCTTGGCCATACTATAAAGAAGAAGTGATATGAAATTATAATTTTTGCCGTGGTGGATTTGAATTTGGGACTTTACATTGGGTGTTTTTAGGTTTGGGCAAATAAAAAAATAAGTGAATGATTTGCTTGCAGGTGATTGGGGTATTTTTTATGCAAGTCAGGGTTTGTTTCTGCATGTTGGGTTAGATTTTAACCGGGGTGCTTTGAGGTAGGTGGGAGGGCAGGGCAAGAGGAGGAGGGAGAAGTGGAAAAGAGGGAGAGGAAGAGGGAGGGCTTTGGTATGATGATTGAGGTGGAAGTTGGAGTTGGGTGTGGAGAGGGGTTACCAACATAAGAGCTGGGGCATTAGAGATTGTAACACTGGAGATTGAAGATTGGATGTTTGTTATGAGTAAAGGAGGATGGTTTTTGTAGTTGGTTGTGTGGTATGTGGTATGGTGAAGGTATGATGTGGTGTGTTGAAATTAGTTTAGGTTTTAGTATGAAGGATTGGTAATGTGTAAGGTGTTTGCTCTTTATCTAGTTAAGAACACCACGAAATTGCACGTGGTATGTAAAGAGTTGCGCACTCACTTACACATACACTGATTGTATAAGAGCCCATCAATATAAATATAAGATGCATCGATGTAAAATGGGCAATGGATTGATATGGATATTTAGATTATATGTATCAATAATTATCACCCTTGCAATAAAAGTAATAGACTGCAAATGTTATGTCAACTAGTAACAAGGAATAATAAAGTAATGCCCAAGATTGAGTATTTTTTTGCAAGGAAATATCGGTTTATGGAACCTTTAATGCGAAAAGTATACAAAGGAGCCATTGAAAGAAATAGGAGAGTTCAAGTAATAAAGAATAGCAAGATTACGAGTGTCATCACACCTTGAGATTATACCGAAGCAGAATCGATCGTTAATGATTGGATAATGACCATACAATCAGAATCCGATCCATTAGATCGGGTCAGAGTAATGATAACTATGAGATTAATGTATCAATCACCAGCGAAATACGCACCAACTTCACAAACCAACGCTCTGACCCTCCCAAACAACCACCGTTTCAAACCTCCCAACCACTTCGAAACAGTTTCAATCTATTGTTCTATTTTCCTCGTGTTTAACCAAAAGTCTGCGCATGAAATTGTGTTAATGCATTTCACGATGACAATACCAGTTTGTGTTCAGGCAAAAATAACAGCGAAACTTTGCAGCCCTGGATGTTAGCGGCCAGGTGTCCATTTTTGTAGATGCTTGGAGTGGGGTGTGCAAAGAGCTATACACTTAGCGATCATTCGCTTTACAAGTTGTTTCAGAATCCCTTTCCTCAACCCCTCTTCCTCCCTCACACTATCCACTCCATCACACTAAGGGAAAAGGTAGTTCGTTGCTCGCACTAAATCTATTAATATTAAGACCTTTATTGTTGAGCTTCTTCCTGCAGAATAATGCCGCCATGCAGCGTTTCGTTGATCTCTACTGCACCCACAATAATAGACTTCCGCTGCGGAAAAAGAAAAGCTATTCCATGTGCTCGTGAGTTTTAGGTCGGTCCCACAATCATCATCGTACAGAATTTGAGATGAAGGCTCGACGACTTGGACCTAAGGCGACTTCGTGCTGCCACTAACTTGTTTCTTACAACTGCTACTTCTCTCTTGCATACATGTACGTCCACTTTTGAACGGCAGTGATCATGTACATGAAACGAATGGCCCCCTCGTCTATTGCTACGGCAAGAAAAAAAAAACTATTTAAACTTGCCTGTCTGTCTGTGTGATGGGCTGTGTTTCAGTCCATCCTATCTTTCTAGAATCCATCTACTTACCCCTCTTATAATGCCTTCTCTACTATGTCACCTAAATCGACTCACTTTCACCACCTTCGCTGCCCGGCGCTCGTTCTTATACCTTGTCTACCCCCCACCTCGACGACCCTATAATTATGATGTAATATTCAACCCAAACATCTAAGTAAAAATATTTAGAAACAAAATTTAACACTTGCAGGAATTCCTCTCCCCCCATGCACCACAAGCGTCCATACATTGTCGTAAATATACGCGCTCTTATGCACGTACCTGATCTGCACCTAACAAAGAATTCACCCCTCAAGTCTTAGTGTCCACTACCCCATTAGGCCAAAAGAAAAGTGCGCTGGGCAACGAAACCTTAACGTTGTGTGTATTTTCTGGCTTTGTGGGTGAACAACACACCCGGTCGATTAGTTTCCCAGATTAGGCAGATCGCTGGACCTGCTCTTTGGAATCTCCGGGTAGGAATGTTGGTTCGAAAGTCTATGGTTTATTCAGTTAATCTTTTATGGTTTTGGGAATGTCATACGCTGGGATGGCAAGCCATATGTATTCGTACCTATATACTTACTTACTTTCAGTTTCAACGCCACCATTCTCTCAAATAACACTCCAACACCATACTCTCTAATCTGTTTGTCTAGACAAATTTTTTCCTGGCTTCAAAGTCGATGCGAAAATGGACATGGCACTAAAAGTGTATTTTCAACATGGTGCTGCATAATCGGCATGTTTACTTGCTAATTTTTATTTTCCAATAATATTTCTTTAGCATATTCTTTAATATGCTCGCAAAAGAAATTGTGATGGTGCTGCAGTTTGGTAGCAATCTATGATGATCAAAACTCTAGTACGGCGCCCATCTCCAGTCATACTGCGCCGCCAAGTGTGCGACCAGGCTAAGAATCTAACCTGTGCCTCTACACACTTGCTTAATGATTACACTATATACAATACGACGTAACCCAAGAAAGAGTAACAAGAAGGATCAAGGAGCATTCCCAATTCTTAGATAGATCACGCACACATTCGCTCCAGTTCGTGGTGGACGTGCAGTTAGTGCAGCCCGTGCATTCATGGGTTCGGGTACCCTAATGACTCAGCCATTCTTTACCCCCTATTCAAATTAAACTACCATTCTATTTTCAACGAAACAGCCTTCATCAAATGATAGCTCACACAGAGTGGTTTGTAACTCCAGGTAGTATATTTTTTAGAAAACCTTGCTTTCATGCATTCTCATGTATTGTTGTTGCATTCTGAGTTTACCTTTCCTTATTTCGGTACGATTTGTGCTATGAATGGTTTCTGTACATTTATAACGGCTCTGTTATGCACATCCTTTTGTTTTTTTTTGGTATTTATAGTTTAAATTCCAGCTGAGCATCGGTTGCCAATTACGGAAGTAATTTATCTCCAACCAATTGTGCCTTCTTCCAGAGTAGTTCAATGCGACCATCTAATATACTCCCTCCTTCGTCAACTCTCTATTTATTGTTATCCATTTTCCCTATGCACGAACGTGTCTGTTATTGTCCATTACATCAGAAAAACGATGATGTTAACACGGTACAAAATGTTCGCTAAAAGCTTCTCCTTTAGAACAAGCGGCTTGACTTGGGCCGAGGTAATTTGTGTACCATACGCTGTGTCCTGCGCTTTGTGATCGTCTCATTTACATAGATTGTTCCGAAATCCCATAATAAATTGAACTAAAAAAAATAATAATTGCTCGTAAATTATGCCACGTGATATTGATTGTTACATAACAATGTTTTTGTGCTGGTAGCGTCAAGGAGAACATTGTGTGTCAAGAAGGCGGGCTCAGTGACGATCACTTACTCACTTAAAATCAAACGATATGTACGAATTCATTGTGGTGGTCATAAGAAATAGTAATCATAAATACGACCCACAAACTCGGAGAAATACTTGGTGTCTGTGTCGTGTGTGTCGTGTGTGTCGTGTGTGTATGTCGTAAATTCTTTGACATGTCGCTATTTCCATCGCAGCAGTCACACGTGATATGGAAATTTTTAAACCCCAGAGAAGACCTTAGGAAGGAGAAGGGAGATGTTGTCACAGTTAATATTCAGGCGGTTCAATGTGACTAGTTCTTTACTTCATAATCTTTTTCAAACATGTCGATCGTGTGGTGTTAGATTACAAGATAAAGATCTGCTGAAACCTGGGTTTTTCAAGGAAACTACTCCAACGAAGAAGAAGATAAAGAGTACCGACTCTGTGTTCAATGAGCATATAAAGAAGATGTCTGAGGAAACTCAGAAGCTTTTATTGAATATTCCTGATTCTGCGAATGTCGATGTGCAATTAAAACAGCTTCGTGACACTAGCAGTTACTCTACACAAGTTAAGCAGAAGAAATCGGAGTTGCTTGAGCAGTATGTTGATCCAGACGAAATTGAATGTCAAAGATGCCGTGATGTACAATATAGATCAACGGCAGTTCTCAACTCTGATGAATTCCCAACTTCCTCACTTACAGATATCATGGAAAACCATATCCCTCCATTCAGCAAGATTGTATATGTATTGACATTCACAGACTTTCCTATATCATTAAACCCTGATATCTTCAAGTTCCGTTCTGCTAACGAAATCAAGTTCATCGTAAACAAAGCAGATATGTTCTTCAATAACAACTCTGCGGCTATGAAAAGCGGATTGACCTTTGTACAAGATTACTTGAATAACAAGTATGGTGTCCCTCCAGAGAATGTAATTGTGACAAGTGCTAAAATCGACTGGAATATCAAACTCCTCAACAAGTTCATCGACAACGAATCGTACTTGATTGGTAACGTCAACTGCGGTAAGTCATCAATCCTTAAATCAATGTTATACTATGATGCACTGAATCAAAAGGACTACAAAACAAAGAAAGATAAGTTGGTTTTGGAGAAAGAACAGGATAACCATGTTATAGGAAAAACCACAAAGCTCAATAGATATGCTGTCCAAAAGGTAGTCAAGGAGTTTGAGACTATGTTCAAAGCCAAGGTTGGACCTGGAACCTCGTTCATTCCTGGGTTCACACGAGGAATCATTCCTGTGGAAGTGGGCAACAAGACCATCTATGATGTTGCAGGGTTTGTCAACTCTGTTGAAAAATACAACTACAACTACTTGTCACAAGTGAAAGACCGTGGCAAGTTGAAGAAACTCCACGAAGGAAAATCTGTACTTGACCATGGATTCTACTACTCCGAATACCGTACAATCCGCTCGCAACGGTGTGTAAATATTGGGGGCTTAATTTTTATCAAGTTCCCAGAAGAGTCGGTGCACCAGTTGCGTAATTGTATCAACCAAGACATTGACATATTTAGAAACTGGGCTAGTTTGTTGGAAGTGGGGTTGAATGTAGAATCCCACGCCAACTTCAAAGATAAGTTCATTGTTCAGAACACAGAGAAACTGTTCAAAAGTATGAACAGATTTATTATCCCACCTCACTACGGAACAATAGACTTGGTGGTGCAGAATTTGGGGCACGTTAACATAAAACCAACCGGGAAAATGAACAGCAATGAACCGATAGTCATTTACACAGCACCCGGGATAGAGGTGATCATGAGACAACCTATAACAGACTACATTGCAAAGTCGTTTACTGGGGTTGATGCAAGGGGTAATGTATTGAACAAAGCAAACTATACAAAGAAAAGTACGTTTGCGCTTAAACGGTTTGACAACAAGGTGCCTTTTTTTAGCAGGTTAATCAAAACAGACCATCCTGAGGAAGAGGGTAACGTGAAGGAGGATTATAAAAAGATAAGTGAGTGGATTTCGGTTGCAAGAGGAAAGCCAACGGTATTTGACGAAAAGTCGACCTTGTCAAGAGAAAATATGTACGAGTACTGGGTAGAGTGATAAGAAGTCTGAAAAATACGCTACGCGCATAGAGGGTGGGATAAGACACGTACACATAAGGTGTATTAAAAAGATTCGAAGTGAATGTGAGACGATTGAAAGTGCAGAAACTTAAAGTAAGGAACTTAAAGTAAAGGAACTTAAAAGCTGAAGAAGTATATTTTTTTTAACTTTTCACTTTTAAAGCAAACATGTTGATTCATCATACACCGTTCCAAAGTTCAACCGTCTAGACCGAGTCCATTTCATGTAATATCACCAACATATAATAACAACCACAAATCGATAGTTGGAAAACATAAACATAAACATGAGGATTATACAACTGAAATACGGAGGGGAAGAAGCCTTGTACATAGTAATAGTTTTCGCAGCCTGTAAATACTAGAAGAAGAAAATTAAATGTTCCCAAATACATAAATAAGGTTCACGAATGGCCTTACAAACATGCAAGAGTGTAACAGTGAATTGGTTACGGCCGTTCATAATGTGTAAATCTATTACCAAATTTGGATATATTCCCTTTCTGTTATCATTTTAAGTAAATTTGGTGTTGAGCATTGGACGTTAGGATGAAGGATCGAGATTAATTATTGGGTCTATGTAATTATAAAGTCACTCATTCTAACTTAATACAAACTAAGAACTTCATCAAATATAAAACATACTGTAAACTTAACTCTCACAACCAATTGAGCTTTCCGGTGTCAATCCTCGGGCACTTTGCACCTCACTGATGAAATAACACCTGCTCGTCAATAACACTTGAACACACATCAGAAGACAAAAAAAGGGGTATGGGGTCAAGAAGGGGGGGGTATATACACATTTAAATGCAAATCGAAAAGAATTTAGTGAACCATACATACTCGATACCGGGTCGCCTTGCCTTAGCCCGACAGCACCGTTCATGCCATAAGACAATCGATGTCTAAGACAAACAATAGCAAGTCCAACAAGACAAAGAAAAAGAATCACATTGTACCGCAGGGTTAAGCCCAAAGCTATAAGCGATGCCAGGTGTCGCGTGGATCAGCAAAGGACTGCACACACCATCGCACCATTCTGAATTATTGCAATCTCCATCCCTGTAGGAAGAAGTCAGATTGTGTAAACAACAAACGCGATATTGTGTGCAGCCGTTTCCATGGCGTTGGTGGCCACTTATGGAAACTCATTAGGAAATAGCCACCTAATTTGGGCTCACAATGGAAAGAATTGGGATTGTGAGACGAAATAAGGAGCTACATCGAGAAAACAAACATACACACTAAATCAAAGGACTTTCATGGCAAGAACAGACCATGAAGAAGGTACAGAACTCCACACAAGTGTGCTTTCGAAGTTGCAGAGACTGGCGCATCCACCTATTGTATAAATACCCTTGGTCCGGCTGATACCCCTACTTTCTTTCATAAAAGGACTAGGTATTTTTAGCTGGTGTTTCAAATCATTATTAGAAGTTAACCTTTTGAAGTGAAATTAAGACATTTTTAGTCCTTCACGCACATAGACAGAGGAACGCACCTTTTCGAGACAATCAATATATAATTGGATTGAATTCTTTACAAAGTTTGCAAGTTTACAAGTTTACCAAAAGAATTTAAACATGTTACGCAGTCAAAGCATTCCCAACTTGAAAGAAAAGACGTCAAGTATGTTTTCATTTAGAAAGAAGGCGTCCATGAACGACTTGAAACAGAATACGACCGAAGTTAGTGTGACAACGAAGGCCCCCAAACAAAGACGGCCGCTCAGTACAAGCGTATCGTCTATAAATTTAAGCTCAAGGCACCGGAAACAGGACCTGAAAACATCGTCACTTTCGCAACAAAGACTGAGCTCGGGAAATAAAGAGAACCAGGGAACAATGGCCGCCAACCCCAACAATAACCCACGCAACAATAGCACGTCGGCACACTTGACAGAAACGAAGTCGGATATAAAACTCAGGTCAAGATCAAGCTCGCCAAACTTGGAGGGTGAGTATATAAATCTGCCCTCTTCCAAAAGATTGAGTACCTCATCCCCTGCATCATCACTTTCTAAGAGATCATCATTTTCTTTTAAAAGGCTGTCTACTATGTCATCATCATCTACCAAACAAACGAGAGAAGAAGCACAAGACTTACCTTCACCTACAATTGAACTCGAAGAGTCTCTGCTGACATCGCTGCTGCTCCTGACATCTCCAATCACTCCAGAAACTATAAACACAGTGGACTCGTTACTAGATCAGACCTCGATCCAATTCTACGACTTTGAAAATAGCAGTTTCTTGGATGAGGTGTACATTCTCGAAACACCCATCAAATGTAAACACAAGTCATCGGCATCAATTGGATCAAGTTTTTCTCGAACTACACCTGAGGAATTGGACGTACTCAAAGCCTCTGGACTTTCAATTGACAATAGGAAATCATTAGAAATTGAAAGCAAAGAAAGAACAAGCTTGGCAAATATGTTGAATAGCACTACTACCCCGTTCAAATCATCCATTTCTTTGTTGGCAAACGTCTTGTTGTTGACTACAAGCCAAAAAGACGACACAATCACACCTCCCAGCACCCCATCCTCCACATGCTCGTCGCTCATATCGGCAGCAACTTATACCTTTGAGCAAGAGGTCAACAACTTGGACTACAGACATGTGTTGACTAGTGAGCCGTACGACGCGTCGTCTAGCTTTTTCTCCATCTAATTTTGGATTGGTGATTCCATCGACGTAAAGCGTACTTTCTGGCTCCTTCCTTTTGCCGAAACTATCAATTTTCTGTTTGTATTATATACGGTTAGTGAGTACATAAACTATTAAAAGGTTAGTAGAAACGAAAGAGTTGGTATTGAATAGTATTGCAATAAGAATAACCGGATTGAAATTGCACAAAGTTGAACAATAGGGTGGGAAATGTGGGGACTACAAGAACAATAGTGTCAAAATCGTTAACGTAATGATTACCATCACTTGTATTTACTGATTAGTTGGGTTCGTTTAATGTACTCCAATGTTATGTTTGGAATAAATCAACCAAACTATTGCACTCCACATTTCGGATTATCCATTTTAGGACTGCTAAATAATCTTCTAAAAGTGCTGCTCCAGTGCTCCTCATGGAGAGAAAATATTCAAGAATGCTGATTATCCCTTACGAAGCTGCTGGAATTTCATCGCGATCGATGGTGGAGCAATGATCTCGTTTCTTCTGTTATTATTTCGAAGGTAGTCTTGGAATTAAGGAGTGTAGGTCTGGATTCCATGTACAATCTAAAACAATCTTACAGCTAGCCAACAAAAATATATCAACACCCTCTTGATCAGTAGACTCTCACATTCCCAGTTTCCCTATTCTAGCAGCCTTGTATAGTCTAAATAAAGAAAAAATTCCTTAAACTACCTTCGTATTCTTCATTTTCACCCAAATAGCTCAAAGGGATGCTTAATTTACACAAACATGTACTAAAAAATATTTCATCGAGACATGGCACGTTTAGAAACTAAAAAATAAGAATGCGGTTTGTGTGGATCGAACACACGACCTTCAGATTACTTTAACTGAAGTTTTCTTCAGTCTGACGCTCTCCCAACTGAGCTAAAACCGCTTTCCTGTGCTGTTAGTTCTTGTACTTTGGTAATTACCTGCTTGAAGTACTTAAATGAGAGTAAGTATACCTTTCCCTATTTCCCAATCCCTTTGAAGTATTATTTCTAATACCTTAGGTATTACTGTATTATTTACAATCTGCTAGGTGGAAAACTGCGTCCCTAGCAGGGTTGACATGTTGCTATCAACAGCTATCCGAGAATATACAGTGTTGGCTAGATTTCCTATCGAATAAAACATAGACTCCAGTTCACATAGTTAACTTTTAGGTCTAGTTCTGTTCATTGGTGTGATTTATTTAGAAATTTAAAACTCAACCATTTCTATAGTGTGGAGAATATCTACACAAACTCCATAGTCACCCACAACAGCATAATTTTGCAGCCAAAAAAAAAAGTGAGCGGACATGCTTTCTTTAACAACTTCTAGAATAGAGACAACAAGAGGAAATAGTACAACGATGGTGTAGTAACGAAGAATCATTGTGATACTTATATGCTTGTACAAATAATGGATTCTTCGAATGATTATTGAAGCTACCAAGGAAGCCTTACACCTGAAACACTTTTATAAAAACAATTTGACTCCAACTTCAGACAGTCAGAAAAATAGGCTAAACACCATTCGAAGGAAAACTTAAATTGGTTTGAAGTTATATATAATTTTAAGGTTTGAAGTTAGCTCAAACGAAGCTTTGTCTTCGATTACTTAAGACACTGTAAATGTTTAATGTTAGTATTTTCTTTCAAATATTCACTGATTTACAGAAGGCTCTTGCAATGGAAGAAACTTTGGTAAAGAGATTAGAACAGGATGTTAAAGACTACGTAATAAATGAGAGCTTAGAAATGGAAGATGTTGAGAAAGGGTAAAGATTAATCAAGAACGTAAAGAGTTTATGAGACGCTTGTCACACACATTTCTAATTCTTATGAGTTTCTGTCACAATTTTCCTACATTAAATTGAATAAGTTAATCGTGTATGACAAGGAAAACTAGGATCAAAGCTGGAGAGAAGCATCTATAGTATCTTTGTGTTGATACTTCGCTTTGAAATGGTACCTAGTATTGTGAGAGAGGGTTGTCGCAATCGGCAAAGGACTAACAATGGCATTGGGAGTGCTTGAATTCCAAAACTGATCTTCAGGCAATCTATCAGTCCATTTACTTAATGGGTTCGATAGGTATAACAGCAACAATTTCAGTACAGTTGCTAAATGGTGTAGAATACTTCAAACTTAGCAAAAGTAAATACCATAACTTGACTTCGCACAGATTCTCAAACTCCATTTTATCAATATGGTTGATATGGTTTGTGGCAGCAATTGCAATAAATGTGGTAGAATGCAACATAGTTAACAAATTTGATTCCCCGTTCAGGCCTCTTAAAAATACGTCAGACCCCATTTTAGAGTTGGGGTTCGTGGTGTTGTTCGCAGCAGTGACATTACAGAATTAGAGAATTTCACTGGTACTGGACGGCAAACAGATTAAACTATCGTTATCTTCGTAAAGCTGAATGCAAATTTGTAGAGTCTACTTTGGGTTTGTTAAACTTTTGGAGAAGAACACATTCTCTCCTCTTACCTCCATCTGGCCTTCAAATAGTGGAAAGTAATAACTCATATTGAGCTAATAAGTAGAGTACTATTTGTTAGCTTTTCCTTACCTTCAAACCCTATTTTGAGTCTATTTTTACTATCTCAGTGAACTGTTTGGAATTCAAGGCTCCCATAGTACATATAATCAAGGTAAGACAGTAAATAACATTTAAGTATAAAAAGATATTCGTTTCTAGGAACTAATAGTTAGAGTATATAGCTATATCATTATTGGTCAACTCAAAAGTTGAAGTTTAGGTATTCAATCAACCTGAGATTAGCAGCATTCATTAAGATGGAAAAAGTAACAGAGACGACAATAGAACACGATGTTAAAGACGATTGGGTATGGGATGAGAGAAGAGTGATAAGGAATCAAGAGCGTAAAGTGTTTATGAGACGCTTGCTCTGTACATCCTTATCGCTTTTAGTTTGTCTAGTCACAATTTGTTTGTTAAATGAGGAAAAGAAGCGATCAAGTTACGGAACCTGGGAGCAAAAGAAGAATAGATGTTCCACCAATATCCTGTTGCAATTAAATCCCTTGGTGTTTAAGCCAATAATAATACTAAGTGAGATTTTAGCAATCGGTAATGGACTAGCTATTGCCATGGGACTTCTTGAATACTACCACTGGAGTTCAGACATTTTGTCAAAATGCATTTGCATAATAGGGTCGGTAGGTTTAATAACAACGATTGCAATGCAGGTGCTAAATGCATTAGAATACTTCAAAGGTGACCAAAGTAAAATTCTGTACTGGACTTTTGATAGATTTTCAGAGGTTATTGTCAAAACTGTAGTAACAGGGATGCTCGCATTATTTGTGATAGATAGGGTAATATACTACAAAAATAACGAAAACGACCGGTTCAGGGCTTCAGACAAAGTTGCACTAACTGTATTCTTGGTTTTTACATTAGTGTTTGTGTTGGCTTTTGTTGGTGGTTTTTGCTACGAAATGGTAAGGACACTCAGGAGACGTTCAATTAGTAGTGTTTGACACGTTGTGCAGTACGTCTTAAAGGTGGTTGTCTAACATATCACAGTAAATCCCAAAACTACAGGAACAGAGCATACATACGAAACAACAACAAGTTAAATCTCGAAGATTCAAGAGATTTTGCAACAAAGCTTCTTCAAACGAATTTTCTTTTTGTAAAGCTGTATGCTACATTTTAGAGTTTAAAACTGTACCTATTGGCGTAGTAAACTGTTTCATTCCACCTCTTGATATCTAGTTTTTAAATAATGAATACTGAAGAATGAAAGTGAGGGATCATTTTTTGAACTTTAAGAGGAGAACACAGTTAGCATAACTTTCAAATCTTATCTAAGAGACGGAATTTTGAACCAGTCTTAAGAATGGAGGAGAGTGAGAGCAGATTTAAGAGTAAACTAGAACGTAAAGTTGATAGTCTTGTTCCACACATTTTTAACGCTTGTGGCTTACGTTGTTTTAATTTCCTAAGTTACCCTGAATGAAATAATCAGAAATAACAAGGTAGAATCATGAGATCACAAGCTGTGAAGAAGTGTCACCTGTATCCAAATGCAGATATCTCCATCAAAATTGATACCTATGATAATACTTGTGGGGATTTTCGCAATTGGCTAAGGACTCATTATGGCAATGGGACTTCCTGAATACCACAACTGGACTTCAAACAATTTGTTAAGGTTCATTTTCTCAGTAGGGTCGTTAGGTTTAATATTAAAAATTGCTATGCAAGTGCTAGATACTATAGTACACATCAAAAGTAACAAAAGCTAGCAATGGTACTGGACCTCAGATAGGTGTTCAATTGCTATTTTGCTCATAGGTAGTATTGAGGGTTTAACAGTAGCTGCAATTCAACAGATAGAATACTACAAAAATAATAGAACATTGAAAAGCTTAATAGTCATCAATGAGCGTATATTTAAGGATAGAAGCATATGCAATATTCCTAGTGTGAATATATCAACAACATTGTCCACGAAATGATATTTAATATTTTTACCTAATTACACTGTGTAGCTTCAGTTTACCCCATTGAGCACAATGAAACGTCAATTTGGTTGATAATATTGATCTGGCGGCTGTACATATTTATATGTACCAGGAGCCAGAATTGTTTAACTGAACTTTTTGGATGAATTATATGTTGACGCCTAGTTCAAATAGTCTTACTTTGCGTCCTTTTGCTGTTTTTTTTTTTTTTTTCTATATGTTTGTAATTACGAAAGTTAACACTAACCTGAACTTTTTTGTGTACATCGGAAATCTATACTACAAGGCCGACCTGAAAGTAAGAGTTTGAACTCTATTTGCTTCAACTCTTGTAATGAACGAAAGGCTTAAAATTGATCTAAGGAACGTTATCTTTAATTGAATATAACAATTCTGAAACAAAGAACTTACATTTTCATGTACAACTTTTTGTAAAAAATCATTAAAATACTTCCAAATTACCAGACATGGTCAAAAGAGTGATGTGATCTTTTCAACGTTTTCACAGTTTCTTCATGGATGTGAGATAATTCAAACCATAACAAGCAAACCTATCATAGTCCAGTCATTATATCTCTCCTTGTCAACAATTTGGCTGCGAAAAGTGGCTAATACAACCTTGGGGAATATAAAGCTAAGAGGAAATAAGGGGCAAGAGAAGAGACTAAACGTAAAAGTGATGGTTATTTTCACCAACCAACTAAGTTATAAATCCAGTGTATGTACTTTGAATTTTCAATTTCACTATTGCCAATAAAGCAATAATGAATCTTGTACCAAGCTATAAGTGTCCAAAGACAGTACAATCTGAACAGAAACCTACCAGTACTCCTCTTCAGATACACAATACCTAAATTAAAATTCATGTGATAGTTAACAACAAGTTATTCAACACACTGTACATTGCAGAAACAGCACTTATCCAGCATAAAAAGTCCAAAATAGCACTTGGAACTTAATAAGTGTACCCCTTAAAGTGTTAGCATTCCAGGAAGAAATACAATGGCAGTCTAGCATGCTTTGCTTCCATCCCAAGAAAATGTTTAGCCACTCGTACTGGGTGGGGGGGGGGGGGGGGGGGGGCACCGGATTGTT